>JAOTOL010001548.1:0-257500 GCA_034440575.1 Imbricaverruca yamaguchii | reverse complement strand
ATCAGGTCAGTGGCCCTTTCTTGGCTTGGGCTCTGCTGACAGCTCGGCCTTGCCAAGTTAAAAGTACTATCCTCGGTAACAAAATATTTACACGTGATATAGTGTGCGCTCTCCAAAGGAACATTTGTAGCAAAAAAACGCTATTATTTTCATCCATTACTTATCGAACACAAATATGATCCCTCCATCATGTCTGTCTTGAAGGATTTTTTTTAAACTGGCATCGAAGTCACCGGAGGTCACGTGACCTGATGTCATGGTGTAACTCCTATATTATAAATAACATATTACAAGTATTGCTATAATTTTTTCCTTGAATCTTTGTGAGTTGAAAAATGTCTGGATGTTTGCATTTTGACTGATAATTAACTTGGTTATCGCCACCGAATATAACCTTACAGAGTGACCTTCCAGAGGTACCCGAGGTTTTAACTCCTGACCCTTTGACCTGATGGAAGTAAAATTTGGACAGGTGGATTCAGGGCACAAAATAAACCCATACACCAATTCTGCTGAAAATCTGAGACATGAGGGTGCAAAATTACACTTTTGCCTGGTCGATTTGTCCTGGAATCCCTCCAATGCCGTTTGAAACAACATAATCAGTTCATCGGTTGCAAAGGTAGAAGGAACAAAAAGTCCCCCAACGACTCGTATGAGTGCAGATACCCTAGTGTCTGTCGAATTTAAGAATCGTGGTACCCTGCAACCATCTTCGAATCTTAAAAAAAATGTTTTCAGCAAGAGAAACATCGCAGTTCAAAAAGAACAACTCTTGATATGATGTCACATACTTGTGTCACTATGCATAACAAACCGATGATCAGGGAGATCTAACAGTCTCACAATCGTGTCCGGGGCCTAATGTAACTCCCTAACGAAATATAAGCAAAATATGAGGAGATGGGGTGTTAAATTGTACCCCGCACCGCACAGCACCACACGATTGTTGGTGGGCTTTATGAAGTGCCGGGTAGTGCTAGACGGCATGCAGCCAGCCGTCGGTACTCGAAGTCAAGCGCGCTGCACCTCATTGTCGAACACGTTCGGTACAGATGGAAATGACACTTGGAAGTGTTTTATGCCGGGTATCGTGCTCCTATTGATGACATCCTGTGTCCGTTCCTGAGCTGAAGTCGAGTTCAACATCAAGTCGAGTTTAACATAAAGTCGAGTTCAACATCAAGTTGAATTCAGCATCAAGCCGAGTTCAACATCATGATTGAGTTTAGCAACAAGTCGAGTTATCATCAAGTCGAGTTAAACATTAAGCCGAGTTCAACACTTAAAGTCGAATCGACATCAAGCGACATCTGGTTGCTATCAACGACGGCTGTTTCGTGGACTTCGAACGGGCCGAAGCAGGCGTTCGCCTGACGGGCGCCTCGCGATGGCCGATGCTTGTGTGCACTGACCCGCTTCCCACTGGCGGCGGCGCTTCCCACAAAGTAACCGACCGGCCCGAAGGGTCGCCATGCCTTTCCGCGCAGTCCATTGGCGCGGCCTGCAGCGGCGGCCGTTCCCTGCCCGCCGGTCGCCCGTTGTGGCCGGCAGGCCCGTGCCATCCGCGCGCCGGATGCCGGCAGTGTCCGACCGTGGACCGCGTAACGGACCCGGCCGCACCGGAACACGGCCGCAGCATCGCCGCCGCCGACACCACACTGGTGCCGTCGCCAGCCCGGTGCACCACCAGCACCAGCAGCGGCCGACGCTGGCTGCGCGCGTCTCCGCAGGGGGTCACGTGTGCCGCCGTCGAAGGCGTCTGGTCGCGTGTCGCGCCGTCGTAACGTCGGCTACCGGAACCGAAACCGATCCGCCGATCGAATATCGCGAGTACGACACCGCTGACCTTCAGACAGGGCCTGGCGGATGTGACGTCACGTATCTCCAGTTCAGCCGTCAGGAATGTGACGTCAGCTTCCTCCTGAGCAAATTTCAGGAGAGCACCTCTTGCTGAGGCACCCACTGACCACGACTCGGAGGTCTGAGGTCAGACCTGCCTCACGACTAGCTTCAAGGAAGTGACAAGCCTACTTCAGATCAGACATGACAGGAGATATCACCAACACTCGGGGCCCAAATCCTTCGGCGTAACCTCAGTAGCCCGGAGCCCAGACCTCGGCGGCTTGACACGTCTCCAGAAGGATAAAAAACCCTCCACATCGGCTCAGACACGCGTCAGGCACGCCGCAAAAAGCGCCACCAAGGCGCACACGTCACCGGGCGCGTACGGCCGCCGACAAAAACGCCGCCCACCGTCGACCGACATAGTGCGCGTGAACTGGAGCCAGCCGCCGATCCTGGGATCTTGCGATTGGAAACGGCGCGGCCGGCCGACGCGTGATCCGGCAGACCGCTCCACTTTCTCCGGCGGCGCCGACGCCGGCAGAAGCGCGACGAGGTTGCGAACGTTTTGCCAGCCGGTGGTGAGGTGAAGCGAAAGGGCTGACTGTTGGATCGACCGCGGTCATGATCTCGGCTCAAGCTCGGCTCGAGTTGCAGATGTTTCTGCTATCAGCATAACCCGGCTACGGAGGTCGCGCTCAATGTGTATGAGCGCGACCTTAGTTAGAGGATCGTCTCGCTATCGCATCTGGTGTGAGCGTGTGTCATTCGGTGAGGCGATTGGGAGGCGTGAGATTAAGAGGATGATTCGTGATAATCAAATGAAGGAAGGCCAGTGTACTGGCATTTAGCTGACAACATCAACAAACAAAATGCAAACTCACAGCTTATGGGTCGGATAACTTGCCAACCAATATCCACAAACGATCTTCTGCCTTTCAGCTACAGGGTTTTCTGTATCAGGCGTCTCGCCTGGTTCGAATATTTTCTCCGCTGATGCAATATTATCAGACTTGTTCGCTAACATAGCCCTCCTGGGATAGAGAAGGTCGCGCTCAATGTGTATGAACTGCCACACTATCATGGTGAGTCAATAAAGCTATCGCAACAAGCAATGAGTCACTAAAGCTATCACAACAGACAATGGGTCAGTAAAGCTATCACAGCAGGCTATGAGTCACTAAAGCTATCACAACAGGAACTCCGAATGCATAACACTGCAATAACGTGCCTGGCGTCATGGTCAGCAGACAACAAGAAATAATAACTCCCCCTTTTCGTTCTCAACTACATCCTTGCGATAGTGCCAATTTTTGTTTTGTAAGTGGCATAATAAATCCCTGCGATTACTTTATGATCACTCATAGATTAAATTCAAAGCGAATGAGGCATGATTCAAGAAGGGTGAATGCAGACCTGAAATATTATAATCATGGGGTCTTGAGTCTGTCATGTTGTCTTTTAAAAATTGTGAAAGAGTTGACTCATGAATTTTGTTGCCAAGATTCAATTGCAAGATCTTGCTAGGAAATCAGACAATGCACTAACTTTCATGATCCTGATGTTGATCACAGCCTATGCTACTGCTGAATACGCCCTGACCTGATGCTGACTGCACCCTGACCTGCTGCTGACTACAGCCTGGCCTGCTGCAGACTATACCCTGACCTGATGCTGAACACAGCCTGTCCTGCTGCTGACCACAGGCTGTCCTGATGCTGACTATACCCTGACCTGCTGCTGACTGCACCCTGACCTGCTGCTGACTGCACCCTGACCTGCTGCTGACCACAGCCTGTCCTGCTGCTGACCACACCATGACCTGCTGTTGACCACAGCCTGTCCTGCTGCTGATCACAGCCTGTCCTGCTGCTGACCACACCTTGACCTGCTGCTGACTACACACTGACCTGCTGCTGACCACAGCCTGTCCTGCTGCTGACTACACACTGACCTGCTGCTGATCACAGCCAATCCTGCTGCTGACCACACCTTGACCTGCTGCTGACTATACCCTGACCTGATGCTGAACACAGCCTGTCCTGCTGCTGACTACACCCTGACCTGCTGTTGACCACAGCTTGTCCTGCTGATGACTACACACTGACCTGCTGCTGATCACAGCCAATCCTGCTGCTGACCACATCTTGTCCTGCTACCCACCCAAGCTTGCCTTGCTGCAGACCATATTTAACCCTGCCGTTAAACACATTCTGCCTTGCTGCCGACTACAGTTTGTTCTACTGCTGACCACAGCCCACCCCACCGCTAACCAGGGCCTGCCTTCCTGCTGGTCAGTCTGCCCTGCTGCTGATCACAGCCGGTTCTGTTGTTGACCAGAATAATACTGATTGCTGATATACTATTATTATATGTACTGTTCAGCAATTCAACATAGTCGTGTGACATAGCGTAAATGTGACATTATGACCAATGTATGCAAGATCTTCTTTCATTTTTTTTTTTCTTTGATTTCACACTAAGCAGTAACAATCGTCCTCAGCCCTTCCTCGTTGACGAATCTGTGGCATGCCCAGGTCAGCACGCAGTAACCAGCAAACAGTGGCGCAGCAATGATTTTCCTAAGAGGGTCCCGACCAAAACAAAAATAATATGAAACAGAGAGCTACCGGCGTGCAAAGCGCGCCGGAAATGAAGTTTTTTACGTAGTGGGAATATCAGAAACATTCGTTTGATCTAGTGCATCTTTGGGCGCTAAGGAGGAGGGGCCTTGCCTGTGCCTCTGCTAGTAAGCAAAACATGGTGAGCACTGGGGGAACAATTTGTAGCTGGCCTGTGGCTGAGTGGTCAAGTGATCAGAATGGCGGGATTTCGTTAGGAGCAGAATATGATGTGCTTAGCAGGACACACTATGACTAGCAGGTTGTTGTAGCCAGAGCGTAAATGCACGAGCTTCTTTACCACTGTGGGAATACAAAAATTAGCAAACGCCCTAGAGGGGGGAGGGCGAAATCCGCCCACCCGTCTGGTTTTTCGTACATAACTGCAGATGTTACCGGCCGATATTCGCCATTGTTTGTGTACCTGCTTGGAAATGACCGGCGTGTTTTTTTAAAGCAAGAAAAACGAAAATCGGTTGATTTTGTTTGAGTTAGGGATCGTTAAAATAAACAAATTGTCAGCGCCAGACCACGAAAATCGGCGCTGATGCGCTTCCCGTATATTGGCAAAAGGGACGTGTTCTTGGCAAGACTAGCGACGTGTTTGTTGTATATTGTTATGCTATATTGTTTCAAAGTCATGTTAGGTCACCGAGGTCAAGGCAGGCCAAGTTCATGACAGGTTAATGGAACCAAACTTGGTCAACTGGAATGTTGTCATAAATGTAAATGACTGTCATGGGATTGATGCCACTTTGCATGCTACTCCCTACACACCCTGAAAACTACTGCTTGTCATTTTATACCTAAGCGTTTCCATACTTTCATGTACCTCACTCCTTTCTTTGCGAAGCCGATTGCGCCGAGCCGCCCAACGGAGCAATCGGGCGAGCGGCCCGGTTCTGGTAACTGGAACGGGTAACTGACCCGGTAAAGTACTTCTACATAGGTGACCCGACGTCAAATGCCGGGTCTAGCATATGTATCGCATCATTAGTACTGTCTAAAACATCATTGACGCCCATTTTGAGCATTTAAACACAATCACAGCGATCCATAACGATGAGAAGTGAAGCCGCGCAAAACCATACAAGTTTGACATTTTGACCACATTTGACCTTGAAGACATGGAAGGTCGACACCGAAGGACACCGAAGGTCATGTAATTCACACACAATAAAGATCTCTACCGTGCCCATTCACTCTGTAAATTTCGTTGCTCCAGCTTTAATAGGAGCCGAGATTTTAGGGTGGGGAGGGGGTGGGGGGGGGGGGGGGGGGGGGCGAATCCGCCCACCTCCAGTGCGCGTAATTTTTAGAGGTTCTCCAGGGCGTGTGTTAAGGAAAAAATAATGAGACGGCAATGTTGTTTCGTGGAGCACTTGCCAAAGAGAGAAATACAACTCGACAATCGATTGCAAGTACAAACACACTAACACGTTGGATTCTGCACTGTTTGCCTGCCGCTGTTCTGCAGACTTGGCTCCGGTTTGCTGTTGCCTCTGTTGCTAAAGACGACTTGCACCTGGGCATCTACCGTCTACCGAGCGATTGTTGGCAGCGTCGACAGATCCTGGTTGCATAGCCTTCCTCGGTGACCTACACTGCCAGCAAGGCCAGTACACCGCCTGCAGCCGAACCGCATATCGTGTCGGAGGCATGCCTGACAAGCACGATCTACACTTTAAAGAAGACCGCCGGTCACTGTTCTGACCCGGTTTAAGTTGGACACACACACACACACACACACACACACACACCTACTCGCACTGAGTTGTCACCCCACTGACTCACGACGTCAGTTGCACGACCTGGAGCGAGATCGAGTCGAAATCATACCTGCACTCTCCTCTCAGCACTGGAACAGTATTTCTATAGCGGCGATCAAATATATAATATAGTACGTTGCTAGCTTGGCAATGGCTCCCAAACTGCGAATATGACGGCGGCGGTGGCGGCGCACTGAATGATGGTATCATTCCGCTGACTTTATCGCTACGCCGGCGCCGAGATATGATAATGCGGTGCAGTATTCCAGGCCACTCTCAGCCCAATCTGACAGGTGAACGATTGCACGGGCAATAGTGTGGTGTGCATACCGATGTATAGCATCGATACTTCGACCTTCTCACCGTTGCTTGACCTGGAATGCGGGGTCATAGCTGAACTAGAGCGACGCTTATGGCTGCTGTACTTTGGATTTTGCTTAGGAGAAGGAGAACAGCTCGTAAGTTTGTGATGCAGAGGGAAATCATTTTGCTTTTCGCGAACCCTCGAAGTACGATATTACAGGCGGGAGAACTAAAAAAGTGACGTCAAAGATTACCTGGTGCGTTTGCGAGTTCAGCCACCCTTCAGGATATCGAGAATCTGGGCATGGCTTCCACCTGCAGCTCGCGCATCTAGCTACAAGTGACCTTGTCCAGGAATTGCCACAGCATGATTCGATTCCATAATAACAAAATACGCCGCAAAATACGTCGCAAGAAAATAATGAATTGAAATGTCAACACTCAGTTCTGGAACACTTGAGCTTAGCATACACAACGCGGGGGCTAACTCAGCTTCGTCATCTTGTTGAATAAGAGGAAGTATTGGCGAAAAGTAACGATTTCTTACCTATCCAAGGCAAATTAGCCTCTTAATGTGATGGCGTCAAACCAATTCGGCGAAAAGAATCTTCTTCAAATATCAGCTTTCGAAGCCAAGGAGGAAGTTTTCACCTTCCTGTATTCATGCTGGGATAATATCGACTACAAACGGTCGGCAAATTCTATTTGTGCTTTGTAATATCAGAACCACCACAATGGGGTTGTTAATATGCATATTATTTCCAGTGCAGGCAGCTTGAAGCCGCTAAGAGCTCCCAAAAACGTTCGAAAAAATGAATCCATTTTGTACGGAATGACCTTAACTTCCAGAGAATGACTCTGAGTTGAGGATCTGCCTGGAAGGCTTGTACTATTAATCTTCTTAGCCTTCGAGGAGTCAAAAATCCCCACCCTCTCACTTTTCACTTCAACCAAGTCACTTCTGGGCGCGGATGATTCAAGATGGGTCGAAGCCCAAAGAACAAACAACACAACAGCACACAAACCAGGTCGCTCCATAGTTCGTGGCAAAAATGCATTCGTCTCAGGCGCATCCCGTAAGATTTTTTTTTCTGACTCGCAATCAACCCTTGCACCGCAGCAAAATTACGCGAACAAAGGTGTATCGTGCACATTTGCCACGAAAAGTTCGCACAAAACAGAGACAGTACCGACTCATACCAGAGACAGTACCGGCTTCTACCAGAGGTTATGATGGCGACAATACCAGGCATAGTACAGACACATACTATACATAATGCCGGTGCATACCCGATACAGCACGGGCGCATCCCAGAGATAATGATGGCTCATACCAGAGACAGTACCGGTTTATACCAGAGATAATGATGGCAGCAATATCAGAGACAGTACGGGAGCATACCAGGCAGAATGCCGGCTCATACCAGTGATAGTGCCGGAGAAAACCGGGAACAGCAGCAGAAGGCAGCATATCAACCGTGGGACGCTCATGAGAGTACCGACACACGCCAACGTGAAAATTGCTGCCTACAAAAGCTGATGAGGCACCGGCTCCTCAGAGTTCTCTTGCCAGGCTCTCGAGGTTCGCCGCTACCTATCGATTGCCTGTTTAAGCTTAAAGAAATTAACTACGTGTTGTAGCAGAATACACACACACACACACACACACACACACACACAAGACACTTATAATAAAGTAACACATCGAAAATATGTAGCAATGATGACAAGTGAAGAACTTCATGTTTTACTTCGTTCATGAAATAATTCATGAAGGAAATGAATAGGTGCGATATCTGAAAACCGAAATTAGCGGTAACTTCTCAGAAGCAATGGTCGCACTAAGGTGGTGATTATCACACATCCAGATCGTAAGTTAAATAGTGCTCAGGGTAAGACAAAAACGGAATACTTTGCTGAGCTTAGAGAAGATTCCCTAGTATCGCGTCGGAAGAAGACATCGGCGGAAGGTGGCGACAACTGCACATGGCTTATGTAGCGACACATCTGTTGATGAAGTGTGAATTAGTCAAGGGTTTTTTTCCGACCGTTAGACATACGAACAGACGCCACCTGACCTGGTCATAATACCGTCGGAAGATTGCATCACCGAGGTCACTAGGTTTGCTGCCGGGTTATTCTAGAGTGACGAGAACGGGCACCTACTTCGGGTAGATTGATGGCTGTAGCGTGTTATAATTAACAGGCAACAGGTGAGCCGTTGCAAAAGAACACCACTACAGGGCAGCACCACCGGACGTGGAGCGCCTTCATAGATGGTGACAGACGACAAGCAACAGACGGCAAACGACGGCGACTAGGAACAGGTTGCAGGCGCCAGGCGTCATAGGGCAGGTGGTAGGCATCAGAGGCAGGTGACAGGTGACAGGCGTCAGAGACCCGGCGACAGGCGGCAAGCATCAGAGGGGAGCCGACAGGCATCAGAGGACCGGCGGGAGGCATCAGGGGACAGGCGGCAGGCATCAGAGGGTAGGTGACAAGTAGTTGACATCAGAGGGCAGGCGGCAGACATTAGATGACAAGTGACACATGTCATAGGACAGGCGGCAGACGTCAGAGGACAGCCTACAGGCGGCAGACGACAAACGATGGCGACTAGGGACAGGTTCCAGGTGGCAGGCATCAGAGGGCAGGCGGCGGGCATCAGGGGACAGGTGACAGGCGGCAGGTGGCAGGCGGCAGAGGACAGGCGGCAGGCGGCAGGCGGCAGAGGACAGGCGCCAGGTATCAGAGGGAAGGTGACAGGCGGCGGAGGTCAGGCGGCAGGTGACAGGCGCCAGGTGACAGGCGGCAGGTGACAGGCGGCGGGTGACAGGCGGCAGAGGACAGGCGGCAGGTGACAGGCGGCAGGTGACAGGCGGCAGGTGACAGGCGGCAGGTGACAGGCGGCAGAGGACAGGCGGCAGGTGACAGGCGGCAGGTGACAGGCGGCAGGTGACAGGCGGCAGGTGACAGGCGGCAGGTGACAGGCGGCAGGTGACAGGCGGCAGGGGACAGGCGGCAGGTGACAGGCGGCAGGTGACAGGCGGCAGGTGACAGGCGGCAGGTGACAGGCGGCAGAGGACAGGCGGCAGGTGACAGGGGCAGGGACAGGCGGCAGGTGACAGGCGGCAGGTGACAGGCGGCAGAGGACAGGCGGCAGGTGACAGGCGGCGGAGGACAGGCGGCTGGTAACAGGCGGCAGGTGACAGGCGGCAGGTGGCAGGCGGCAGAGGACAGGCGGCAGAGGACAGGCGGCAGAGGACAGGCGGCAGAGGACAGGCGGCAGAGGACAGGCGGCAGGTGACAGGCGGCAGGTGACAGGCGGCAGAGGACAGGCGGCAGGTGACAGGCGGCAGAGGACAGGCGGCAGGTGACAGGCGGCAGGTGACAGGCGGCAGGTGACAGGCGGCAGGTGACAGGCGGCACAGGACAGGCGCGTCAGACGGTCCGGCCGAGGACGTTGTTGGCCGGTGGCGGTCAGCACGGCCGGCGCCGCCCGACACCCGTCGAATATGGGCCAGTCGGGCCGACCACACCGCGACGATGACCGGCGCAGCGGCAGCGCCATCGGCCCCGCCCGCGGCCCCGCCCCGGCCAACGGTACGTCGGCACGGCATGTGGTGCCTCACAGGTGGCACATGGTCAGGTGGCACGGCATGTGGTGCCTCACAGGTGGTACATGGTCAGGTGGCACGGCATGTACTGCCTCACAAGTGGCATATGGTCAGGTGGCACGGCATGTGGTGCCTCACAGGTGGCACATGGTCAGGTGGCACGGCATGTGGTGCCTCACAGGTGGCACATGGTCAGGTGGCACGGCATGTGGTGCCTCACAGGTGGTGCATGGTTAGGTGGCACGGCATGTAGTGCCTCACAAGGTGGCACATGGTCAGGTGGCACGGCATGTGCTGCCTCACAGGTGGCACATGGTCAGGTGGCACGGCATGTGGTGCCTCACAGGTGGCACATGGTCAGGTGGCACGGCATGTGGTGCCTCACAGGTGGTGCATAGTCAGGTGGCACGGCATGTAGTGCCTCACAGGTGGCACATGGTCAGGTGGCACGGCATGTGCTGCCTCACAGGTGGCACATGGTCAGGTGGCACGGCATGTGGTGCCTCACAGGTGGTACATGGTCAGGTGGCACGCATGTGTGCCTCACAGGTGGCACATGGTCAGGTGGCACGGCATGTGGTGCCTCACAGGTGGTACATAGTCAGGTGGCCAATTCATGTTAGATTCCTCTGGCTTGGAGAGAGCAATGCTGAAAATGGGGCGTGGTCCCCCTCCCCATCCACCGGGAAAGGATTGCTTCTAATGAGAAGTTCACCACATTTGATGACACCCGATATGCACCAGCTTGTGTGGTGTGTGCTGCACCAGCACACTACCAGCACTCAAACTTGTATCTACCAGCACTCAAGCTTGTATTCCCAAAATACTTCAACTTGTCTATGCAATGTCCTGTATCGCGTGGACCCGCATTCACCACCACACAGCTCGCCATTCAGCGCGCGAACACCGCATGGATACGTCGACATAACGGAAACATGACAACAACCGACCGGCACGTGCGTCCACCATTTCTGCGCGCATTGCTGTGCCGAGATGTCAGGAGCGTGAGTTGTCTGGTGTCCAATCGTCAGACGGTGTGTCCGTCGACGGGCTACGTGTGCCACCTCGGCACCGTCCGGCCTCAGCACAGGTGGCCATCCCAGGAATCAGTGACAACGCGTGCCTCGTGAACGCGCGGTATTCTCACGCTTTCTACCGTTCTGGGTGGCGATTCACCGTGACGCATCGGAGCTGGCTCAATCTGGGTGAGATATGATCGTGCTTCAGCCCATTATGTGCTGGCTACATCACGGTGCTTAACAGCTGTGAATCCGCTAAAAACGTTGACATGCCGAAGACGATTACTTTTCACCCCCGTACTTAAATGCGCAGGGAAGCAGGAACCTTCACACTTCATATATCAGCACGAAAAAAGGTGATGACTTCACCCTAAGGCATCGCCGTTGAGCTGGCGTTGATAATGGATATCAAGCATTGAGAAGCCTCGAGCATCGAGTATCTCATCAGCTGGTGATGTAGATACTCGATGGTGATGGGATGTACCGACGGACTTTGTCCATCAGGGAGATAGGAGCAAGTGGACAAAGCAAAGGAGCAAGCAATCAAATACTGAAAAATAGTTTGTGTTTTTTTCTAGCGGATTTATTTGCCCTTTTGTCTCATAGGCGAGAGGAAGTCCCACTGTATGGATTCCTTAGCACGCGCCCTGGAGGGGGTGGGGATGGGGGTGGCAGAATAAGCCCACCCCTCCGGTTTTTCGTACATAACTCCAATATTTTACCGGCCAATATACGCCATTGTTTGTGTACCTGGTTAGAAATGACCAGCGCGTTGTTTAAAGCGAGAAAAATTAAAATCGGCCGACAAAATTTCGAGTTAGGAATGGTTAAGGTAAACAAATTTTGCAGCGGGTGCCGTCTACCATATCTCGAACATACAGGGTTATCTTGGCATACAGGGTTATTTGAGGCCTTGAAACGATTACTGATCGTTTCATCTCTGTCGGAGCAGCGGTTCACGAATCATAGCCTGCGGTGTTTTTCCAAATTCGCCCTGAAGGTCAAACTTCGAGAGCCGAAATCTTAGTGTAAGGTAGATATAAATTATTTAAAGAACTATACATCGCTGGAATCGCAATGAGCTCGTCTTCTGACTCCTGGGTTCAGTTTTTGGCTTTGTGGACATTTTTAAAATATGACCCCGTGACCTCGGGTAAAGTGACCTGTGATGACCCCTAGTACAACGATATTGATATAATTATTGATATAAAGCGAAAGCCTCATCATCTGTCTTTCCGATGGAAAAGTAAAAATCAGTTAAATATTAAACGCCCAATATCAGTTTCTGTAACAAATATTGGATGACCCATGCGAAAAAGACTGTTAAATTGGCTGGCTATTCGGTATGCGTTGTCTCGTTAGCCGGTGCCTCTGAAGCGTACCAAGTAGGGTAACCACCAAGAATGGTAAAATACACCAAGTATGGTGTACTATATGTATGGTGGTGTAATATCGTATGGTGTAATATCACCAAACACCAAGTATGGTACCGTGACATTTTGCATATGTTGCTAAGTCGCTTGCTTCTCATGTCCAGTGCAGATATATTTTGACTAAGCATGGCTGATATAGCCAAGAGCAAACATTGTTTAAATGTATTACACATAGGGGATGAATGGTTGCCATTTTCTCCTAAGTTCGTGTCTGCTTCAGAAAGCTAGGCATGAACACTATGACCGCAAATTCGCTGCATAAACGCAAGAGAGATCAAATATTAACGCTGTATTCTGGGCTAATAGTCTGGCGAAACAAGGAGATGTTTTTGCAAATCATTAGATTGGGCACGTGATTAAATCAAACGCAAACATGCTCATTTCTTGCATAGTTCACTGAGCATAGCTATATTTTATAAACATATTTAGACCAGTGAACTTGTCACACTTTGTACATGCTAGGCATCCACCAAAAATATACAAAATTCACAGTATATGCTAGTACGTCACAGTGGCATTGTGACGTACTAGTATACTTCGTTTATGAATAGGAAAAACCACAGACAGGGACGCCCAATTACGCCTATAGTCCTAATACATTTTCCTGCCCACACACGCACACACATATGTTGGCAAATGAGCGATTTTGTTATTAATTGCATAGTGCATGCGTATGCACCATTGCACATGTACGGTTCAGAGGGAGAGCCTTCTCTCATAGCACTTCAAGTCTTGCTCACCCTCACGACACGTCCCGTGTCACTGGAGAGTTCGTGTACCGCGATGGACGTGAGGTCTGAGGGCGAGAATCTATGGAACCGCTGTGTACCTTTCACCGTAACTGCTCTCGAGAATCGCTGTCGGAGATAAGACTCTGCTTCTTTCACTTCCTGAGAGATGACAAAGACGAACTTGACAGAGCTGACATACTTCGAATACCTATACCACTCTATACCAAAGAGGTATAGAGGTTGATGTATCTTCACTCGAACGTCTAACCACCAATTATTAATCAATACATACAACAAGCATGTAATTCATTATATATTTACATATATATATACATATAGATAAAAAGCCAATGGAAAATAAGATATATATGAAGTCACTTGTCCTCAACGGCGATACGCCTAGGATGGGTAAGGTCACGTAAGATAGCGTATTGCATGGTCGGTTTCATTCGAGGGTGCGTAGTTCTCGCCAGACACAGTATTTGACACATTTCCGCTGGAAGTTTGGCTGCTGGAGTCACTTAACTGAACCGGTGATACTTCTTGCATTGGGATATTTTTGGGATCTTTAAGCAACCTTCCAATGCAGTTCGTGCAAAGGAAAACGTCCTTCTGAGCTCGACTGTCATTCACCAGTTAGACCAATTGCCTAGATGGTAGCCTCACACCATTAGTAACATGAGATTTATGGAACTTAATCGGATCAGATCAGCACCGCCGTACCACTGCTCCGGCCTTGCGAAATGCCAGGAGAAGCCAGCACCGTTTCACTTTGTTAAGAAGCAGACCTCTTCACCTCGTGCCTGACGTCCACTGAAGACACAAGTCCGATTATTATTTTTAATTTTCATAAGTTATCTCTACATAACCTAAGATATTGGTTCTGAAAGTTTGACCTTCAGTGCGAACTCAGAAAAACGCCGCAAGCAATAACTCTTGAACCGCCGACCGATTGAGTTAAACAGCTCAGAAATCGCTTCAGGGCCTCAGATAACCCTGTATGCCAATTTTCATCAAAATCTGTGATAGGAGGGTATTAGGTCATGTTCGAGATACGGTGGACGGCAGCAGAACCAGAAAACAAAATCGGCGCTGATGCACTTCCCGTATATTGGAAAAAGGGAAGTGTTCTTGGGAACACTAGCGACTCGCTTCGTGTATATTTTTATGCTATATAGTTTCAAAGTCATGTTAGGTCACCGAGGTTATGTCAGGTCAAGTTCATGACAGGCTAATGGAGCCAAACTTGGTCAACTGGAATGTTGTCATGAATGCAAACGACTCATGCGGTTGATGTCACTTTGCATATTACTTCCTACAGGTCCTGAAACTGCTGTTTGTCAATGTGCACCTAAGCGTTTCCATACTTTATTCACGCATTTCAGTCCTTTCTTTGCGAAGCCGATTGCACCGAGCCGCCCGATTGGGCAGTCGGGCGGGCGGACCGGTTCCGGTAACTGGAGCAGGTAATGACCGGATACAATGCTGTTATATAAGTGGCCTGAGGTCAAATACCGGGTCTAGCATCTGTATTGCATCATTAGTAATGTTCAAAACATCATTAATGCAAATTTTGGAGAATGTACACACAATCACAGTGATACATAACAATGCCAAGCCAAGCCACGCAAAACCAGACAATTTTGGCATTTAGACCTCATTTGACCTCGAAGATATTGACGAAATTTGCACATAATAGAGTTCACAATCGTACCCATGCACTCTGTGTATTTCGTTGCTCCAGCTGTAATACGAGCCGAGATCTAAGGGGGGTGGGTGCGTAATCCGCCCCCTCCAGTGCGAGTAATTTTCAAAAGCCCTCCAAGGCTCGCGTTAACATGGCCCTATATTAAGGAATGTAAGCCCCACATTCCTTGTAGAGGAAAGTGGTACATACTGGGTGTGGGTCATGACGAAATATCGACGAATCTCCCGATGTGATCTGGGTCAACCACCGATAAACTATCTCAAGAGCATTTCTGCTTAGCTGTGATCGAGTCGTCGCAGAGAGGTGAGATTTGGATAGGTTTTTTGACTGCCGGATCTCATTTATACGGCTGGCCATTTATTAATCTTGAGACCAATAAGCAGCGATTTATAAATGGTATCTTGTCACATAGAGAACACTACGTGGTCCGTGAGTATATTGGATGTCGCCATCAGACAGGATTTAGAAACACGTCGGACATACTTTTGTCAGTCGAAGACATGTGAGGCATAACGAGGAATAATTAAGGGGCATAACGGGTCTACCCTGTCATTCCCCGCCTAACGTCGCGCACGTTATCCTCGTTTGGGGTTGTGGTAAATGACTACCTACAATCAGTGGCACACCCAGATGACTATCTCGGGAGGGGCCAGGCTCGGTTTTACATGAATAGCCCCTTCGACCACGTTCACCCAATACCTATCATAGTCATTTTGTGGATGGGCCATGGCCTCTAGCTCTTCCGCTGCGTGCACTTCTGACAGCAATAATATTAAGGTCGCAAAGGAGGAGCGTGGAGCTGCGATCCGGTAACAGCACTTATTTTCAGGGACGTAATTATGAGACCTGGGGCGAAGGTGCGCCTCAGGCAAAATGAAAACGAGTGGCTGTTCCCTAGCTCCGATGGTGCTGTGGCGTTTGTGAACTGGCTGTATCGCTAACTGGAGTACGGGTTCAGCCCTATCTCAAGGAAGGGTCCATGGACTCCAGACAGAAGGCGGAGACGAAGGACCGAGTTCAGGGTGTCAGCTGAGGCATATCCTGTCACGGTAAAGATTCCTTGGGAGCGTTCAGGTTCCTTCCTAAAGCATGATTTTGCTCAACTAGTGTCATCCCAAGCGCCTTTAGACAACTGATGTCTCCTCTCTCTCTGTCTATCTCGCTCTCGTTCTCCCGACTTCCCTTGCAGCTTCTCCATCCCATCTCTCCATGGCCCATCCTCTATCCTTTTATACCTCCTACTTACCATAAATTATCATATGTTGTCCATCCTGTGTTCTTATGAGTGATTGCATGCGTTTGAGAATCGCAAACATTGCATGCACTAATCATTTATCTACTTCAGCATGGGATTCACATACGCCACCCATATTTCCGCACGTACATAGTTTGTTCAACACATGGCAGAACAAAAAGTGATAAAAAATTTATTCCGGGTGTAAAACATTATTTGAGTTTGTCGCCAACAAACAGCAGTCAAACGCCAAATTCTTGGCGTCAAAGAAAGTGCAGTATGCGTTGCTTCACGTTCAATAATTATTGATGCTTTCATTCTGTGCTTAATTATACCCATTGACTCACTGTCCTCCTAATGCCACACTTTCTTCTACTGAATCGTTTTTGCTGAAACACCGACACTGCAGTACGAATTGTCTCTTTTCTCCACAAATCTAAGCATACTTAGATGCTAGTTTTGGGTCAATTCTTTCCTATGAAGTACCTGCAATATCTTAACAGCACGATAATGATGGTTCACTGCAAACCCATGCAAAGCTTATCAAATGTCACACCTTAGTTGTTTGTGACACGGCAAGTTTTAGCATCCGGTCATGATAATGACCGTTTTGAGCATGACAATTATAATCTGATAATTACTTCATGATAACTCGGAGTTGATGTGGAATTGTTCCACTGTGGTTTCCTTGCGGAACTTGTTCTTGCAACAAACGATGTCACAAGATTTGACCACGGAGTATTTCTGGAAGTTGTATGCTCCCTGCACATTTGAAACGCCAGCTATGGGCCACCAGCTGATGATCTTACATTGTTGAAGCTTCCACAATGCTCTTTCTATTTGCATCAGTTGATTGACGTAGGCGCGTGTTCTCACCTGGTGATGCATATGCACTTTCTCTGACACCATGCAGGCTTACGACTTACCTTAACCGACTGAATATAGAAAACGCAGCAATATATAGCAAGCAACTGACAAGCAACTCCACTGAGCAAGCAACTCGAGCTTAACGCAGAATATAGCAAACAACTGACAATGTCCACATCATGGTACATTTGTCTCCTTCGCAACGCACATTTCTTGTTCGTTCGTTCGATGCATTTTCTTGCTATCCCAGCAGCACATCCTGTCCACGACCATTGGATACGTGTGAAAATTTCCTAAGTCAAACGGCTCGGTTCGGTAAGTTAGATATCATCGATAACAAATCTTTAGTTCAATACAATCCACCGAAGCCATCAGTTGTCTGTGGCTCCCAGATGGGAGGCAACAACCGTGTAGTTTGAGCCTTCACGAAAGGATGCTGACGTACTCACACAGTAACAAGTGATAGGTGACCTCCCACCAACGTAGAGTGAGCCTCCCCGAGAGGGGACTGACGTCCTCACCAGTAACAAGTGGTGGGTGACCTCCTACCAATGTAGAGTGAGCCTCCCCGAGAGGGGACTGACGTCCTCACCAGTAACAAGTGGTGGGTGACCTCCCACCAACGCAGAGTGAGCCTCCCCGAGAGGGGACTGACGTCCTCACCAGTAACAAGTGGTGGGTGACCTACCAATGTAGAGTGAGCCTCCCCGGGAGGGGACTGACGTCCTCACCAGTAACAAGTGATGGGGGACCTACCAATGTAGAGTGAGCCTCCCCGGGAGGGGACTGACGTCCTCACCAGTAACAAGTGATGGGTGACCTCCTACCAATGTAGAGTGAGCCTCCCCGAGAGGGGACTGGCGTCCTCACCAGTAACAAGTGATGGGTGACCTCCCACCAACGCAGAGTGAGCCTCCCCGGGAGGGAACTGGCGTACTGACACCGTAACGAGTGATGGGTGACCTACCAATGTAGAGTGAGCCTCCCCGAGAGGGGACTGACGTCCTCACCAGTAACAAGTGATGGGTGACCTCCTACCAATGTAGAGTGAGCCTCCCCGAGAGGGGACTGGCATACTCACATAGTAACAAGTGGTGGGTGACCTACCAATGTAGAGTGAGCCTCCCCGAGAGGGGACTGGCATACTCACCTAGTAACAAGTGGTGGGTGACCTCCTACCAATGTAGAGTGAGCCTCCCCGAGAGGGGACTGACGTCCTCACCAGTAACAAGTGGTGGGTGACCTACCAATGTAGAGTGAGCCTCCCCGAGAGGGGACTGGCGTCCTCATCAGTAACAAGTGATGGGTGACCTCCTACCAATGTAGAGTGAGCCTCCCCGAGAGGGGACTGGCGTCCTCATCAGTAACAAGTGATGGGTGACCTCCTACCAATGTAGAGTGAGCCTCCCCGAGAGGGGACTGGCGTCCTCATCAGTAACAAGTGGTGGGTGGCGCCACACCCATGCAGTGATAAAAAAGCATCAATACATGCAGCTTCAGTACATGACGTAAATATAGGTGAAGCATTCTACCACAGAAGGTACACACCACTGTACTGATGTCATCCAGTATGTCAACAGGGCCCTGCCACCTACTAATCTATCAGGAGCTCCGCAGTCGCGGCGGACGCATTAGCCTCAGGGCACAGATCAGGACAATTCCACCAGCGTCTGGAGTCCCGGAGAGCTGCGGAACGAGACCGACAGCCGCCGGCAGTGGAGCAGGTTCATACGACCGGCCCATTGTCTGAGATCTTATCCGATCGGCTGTGCGCCGTTTTACTGGGAGATTGAGTATTATTGTCTTCCCAGACTGCGCGGTATTCTGTGCCCGACAGCGTTTGGAAGAGAAAGATGCTGGAATCAGGCTGGGTTCGCAGGTTCGGCTGACGGCGCTGTTCGTTATCAAATCGGCGCCGTTATTTTGCCGGCCCGGCTCGGCGACGGGCCGCGGCTCCGCTCCGCTTGTGCGGCCGACGCAACTGGAGGCCCTGCCGTGAGGACACTGGGCCGGCGCTTCATCTCTGTACACAGGTCGTGGTCACGCGGCTGGGCCGCGGCGCGTGTTTCACCGGAAGGGTGGCGTCTCCGCCTCGTCGGGCCGACGCCCGTGTGACGTGCAGTGCGGTGTCTCCGCCTCGTCGGGCCGACGCTCGTGTGACGCGCGGGGCGGCGTCTCCGCCTCGTCGGGCCGACGCTCGTGTGACGTGCGGGGTAGTTCCTCGTCGGGCCGACGCTCGTGTGACGTGCGGGGCGGCGTCTCCGCCTCGTCGGGCCGACGCTCGTGTGACGTGCGGGGCGGCGTCTCCGCCTCGTCGGGCCGACGCTCGTGTGACGTGCGGGGTAGTTCCTCGTTGGGCCGACGCTCGTGTGACGTGAGGAGTGGTGTCTCTGCCTCGTCGGGCCGACGCTCGTGTGACGTGCGGGGCAGTTCCTCGTCGGGCCGACGCCTGTGTGACGTGCGCGGGGGTGTCTCCGCCTCGTCGGGCCGACGCCCGTGTGACGTGAGGAGCGGTGTCTCTGCCTCGTCGGGCCGACGCCCGCGTGACGTGCGCGGCCGCCCGGACTGCCGGCGCGTCTGATGCCCAGCCGACGCGCGGCCCGACTACGTCGGCGGTGGCGCGTGCTCCGACGACCCCACGCGCACGCCGATCTGCCTGAGCCGCGCACAAAAGTCATTCCTTTCACCTTCTGCATCGCGTCGGGCTCATCGCGGCCGCGCGCAAACCATCGACAAAAGTGGCGGCTTTCTCCGACGCCGGAACGCTCTCTCGCGCGCCGCTGTGGTCTCGCCGATGTCGGCCGCGTCGGCTGTCGGTTTTGCGGGCGCTCGTATGCAACGTGAAGGGATGCGCGGTAAGAGTGTTTCGACTGCCACCGCAGCCGACGGTCGCGAAAAGACGTCACGTGCTCTGGCCGCGGGTCGGCGGGTCACATCTGTGTCCGCCGCAGTGAGAGTCGGAGCGACCGACAGCGGTATGGCTGCGTATCGAAAGTCAAAGGTGGTGGCGATTGAAGCCGCCCGTTTTTCTGCGATCCATGCTCACCACAGCGTGGTGAGGTGCTTCCACTCTCTCCCGGTGTCACAAGACTAGTCCAATTCAAGTCGAGTCCAGGAGCAGGTCTCAGTCGGCACCTATCCCATGGAGTTGCATCCGGACGACTTGGAATTGCCAAACAATCAGCGCACACCGAGGAAGTATGCCGTGGAAGGGAAGCTACATGATGCATTTTGGGCAATCCCTTCTCACGACATGATGCAAGTGCCTGCATACCTGAAACCCATTTAGCAGTTATGCATGCACTAAGCGTAACTACCAACACCACTTGTGCATCATCCATTCAGTCGCGGCCACTAGAGCGAAACCCAAGTACACATCAAGTGAAATGTCTCCGACTCTGATGAGCAACGGATTGCGTAACGCTCCATAAGCCCTCTAAAACTAGCTAGCCGGCAGCATAGATATTCAGTGGTGGCTGGGGCGTGGGGACCTCTCTAGAATGAGGTAAACACAATGACTAGTCAGATGATCTCGCACCAATCCGAGTCAAATCAAAGGAACTGGGTGTTTGCAATGTGTTCAACGTGGTCGGACCTTATCTAGGAGGACATGTGGTGACTTAGCGTTACTTGATAATTGTCTTTTTCATGTTATAAATGTGAAGCACAATAACGCAGCACATTTTACTAGGAAAAGAAAGCGGGGAAAGTAGCAAAATATTTTCACTTGATCAGGTAATTTGAGGTATCTTCAGATGATAATATCGACAAAGGAAGCCTTAGTTTAAAAAATTATGTGTATCCAGAAGCATTTTGGAAGTTATCACAAAACGCTTTCGGAAATGGTGGCAGCCATATGAATAGACAGCCAGCTTCAGCATGCTGCAATACACTAACCGAATTTAGTCCTCTCTCTGCAAGGGCATAAAAATACCTCATCCTCACACTTGCACGCATGTTAATCAAGCAGGCAGCTTCACCTGGGGGCACACCGAAAGCCACGGTTCATTATCACTGCGTGACGCCATATGCATGCACGAAAAACAACTTAAAGCATAGTTACCTGGGAAGCATGCTCAATAAAGCATATTTAAGCTCTGCAATCATCAGTAATGTTGTGATGTCTTACGTGCACGTTCAGCACCTGCAGCTGGAGCGAGTTAGGATCTTCTCGCTTGACAGTTCCTTCTCCCATAACTCTTGAACATCACTCAGTCGCTCGAAACATCCAGTGCTCGTATGACATCCTCTGGGATCACCGCGCCCTTGACATGACGATAAGGTGGTTGCACCCAAATGCTGCCGACGTCCACGTCCGCTGGCTGCCCCCTCGGGGTCCGGACCAACACGCGGCTCGATGCCTGCAGGTGGTGCTCAACGCTTTGAATTTGCACAACTCATATATTAATTATTGTAATGGAAAACGTGTGACTCACGAGCGAAAGAATGACATAAAAATATATTTTGTGAAAAATAATTTAATAATTTATTATTATGTTAATAATATATAATATTATATTATAAAAATAATTTAATAAAAATAATTTTGTGACAAAAATATTCAGCAAAGAATCCATTTCAAAATTGAAAACTCGATATTTTACTTCAATCTTGAAACAACTAGAATACCGTGAGGAATCCTCTCCATGCCGCTGGACTTATGTTTAAGCATGCACCAGAGGTATGCGGCTTTATTTGCAGTACAATTTGAAGAACTGATGGTCAGCTCAGACTGGGTACGCAACCAGACATACCTGCTGACCAGCGCAAAAAACTACTGCCGATTACATCAAGACTGAGGCTACGTTTTTAGCAGTGCATAGTGACGTACAAGCTGAATAGCAGAATTGCATGTAATATCCTGTGAGTGTACCCTACATATTTAGTAGCATGTAAGTGTGGATTACAACTCGTGAAATCGCTCGCAAACACCGATTGCAGTGTTTCAGAGACGATGGGACACTGCGTTCCGTGCAAATAATAAGGGCGCCTAGAAACCGTGTCGGTCAGATCAATAGCCTTCGACTTATCACTAAGCTGAAGTTCGGTATAACTTATTGCTTAGATGCGGCGTTGTACGCTCGAAGAAAAGGTATACAAAATATCAATTGCTTAAAAATGACGATTTTCAGGGAAATAATGGTGTTCGGCCGTGACCGTGTAGTCTAGAATCGAGGTCACTTCTTACTGGGGTGCAATTCTCACACCTCTCCCACAAGAAAGGCCAAATTATGAGCTGTTGCGCGGAATTACGAGATAAACACCGCATTATGTGAATAATGCTCTCGGCTTTCACCATTCATTGACTGTAAATCAAATGTAATCATCCACACCACTTTTCAACAATGACTGAGTACTCTCAAGCCGACCGCTACTCGAAGAAAGGCTTGCGAACGATTTCGCATGCTATTCAGTGCCGGGCGGGTCTCCTTCCGCTGCGAGGCCCGCCCACTATCACACGCCTGACGGTACGAGCACAACACAGGAAAGCCGCGCATTCCGCAGTGCAGGCGGCGCTCTGGACGCCATCGTAAAGCACCATATTGGCGGCGTAATCGCGCGCGCCGGTACGTTGGCTCGCCACACGTGGCCCCGGGGCGTCCGACTGCGGCACCTCGGGCAGCTAACGGAGCGACCCACACCGCGCCCGAGACGATGACGGCGGCGGCGGCGGCGGCGGCGGCCACCATCAGCCGCCCGTACGGGCTCAGAGGCACGCGCTGTCTGTTCGGCACGACCCCAGCCGGAGCCGAACCCCGAGGCGGACGCCAGCGACCGTCCTAACCCACTGTCCAGCCGCAGTTCTGCAGAGCGTGGATTCCACGGGTGGCCAGCGTGGACTGCAGGCCCGGAACGCTGATCAAGTCATCGCTCACACGTGTGGCCGTCACGTGGTAATAGAGACCACTGCGCGCTCGAAAGCCCAGAGTGCAAAACACGTCGGTGTTTTCACGACGCGTGTGCGCACTGGAACACAGTTGCGTAATGCACAATGGCGAGCCATGCCGGAGAGTTGCAGAAGGTGTGGACTGCACACGAGTTGACATGTTTATGGTATGAATTGCACATGGGCTGCACATGAGGTGACATGGAGAGGTGAATAGTAGAGCTGTAAGCTAACGCAAATGTCCTATTGTCCTATGTCCTATGTTGGATGGTTGCAGAAGGTATGGACTGCACATGAGGTAAGGTGGAGAGGTAAGGAGTAGAGCTGTGAACTATCGTAAATGTTCTCCTATGCTGGAGGATTGCAGAAGGTATGGACTGTACAGGAGTGAAAGTGTTTGTGATATGGATTGCACATGGACTGCAATGAGATGACATGGAGAGGTGAATAGTATAGCTGTGAGCTAACATAGATGTCTTTCTATGCTGGAGGGTTGCAGAAAGCGTGGGTTGCACATGAGGTAAGGTGGGGAGGTAAGGAGTAGAGCTGTGAACTATCGTAAATGTTCTTCTATGCTGGAGGAATGCAGGAAGCGTGTGCTGCACATGAGGTGGCATGAACTGGTGAGAAATAGAGCTGTGAGTATCGTAAATGCCTTACTGTAAGACACCGTCAAAGAGTGACAGAACGTAGTGTTTGACGTGTTGAAATACACTATAATTGCGTATGTTTTAACTAACATTTTGTACAGTTGAAGCACACTGGCGTGTCTCAGTTCCTGTTCAACACCTAATATTTGTCAGGTCAATGGTATTCAAAAGTAATTTACACACATGTAATGTGGCCCAGTTCTAGTAACCGATAGCAGCTGAACAACATGCAAACACGCATATACTGAACATTGTTATTGCATCGTCATCAATGAGGCCAATGAAGAAAATTAAAGTATTGGTGCTTGATGATTAGACATGTTTTAGGCACAGATCAAGACACAAATACACAAATTCGGCTACGATAACCAGTGCACTGGTTACCGTATTATGCCACTTCAGTGACAGAATGAACTTCATGCACCAATGGATGAAAAATACCCGTTTTCTGAGGGATAAAATAAAGTCAAGTCAATAATAAAGTAGTTCGGGTTGGTTGAGGTCCGGCACGGTATATAATAGCAATTGATTGACATATAACATGTCTCCTCGGTCTTTGACATAAAAAGACCAGTGTGCCCGTTCTTGTTAAGACTGACATACGTACCGTGCGAACAGACATCTATATTTGGGTACTGTTATGTCTATTCTAGATACCAATACATGTTCCATGGATGGGATATATATACACACACACACACACACACACACAATATATATATATATATATATATATATATATATATATATATATATATATATATATATATATGTATATATATAGATAAATATATGCCTGCATGCACATATACATTGTAAACATTGGAATCACTACCGGAGAGACTGACATGCATACCGGAGAGACCGACATACCTACCGAGGCTGATTTACCTATTGTGGAGACTAACAAATATACCGTGAATACTCACATGTTCTTCATGGAAGGTGGCGTATGCATTGGGCGAATTTTGCTCCACCGTGAGCACTACAGAGGCATTCCGCTGCTATGTGGACTTGGCAATTTGCTCGAAGCACTTTTCGCCAGCACTATGGAGGTACGTCGTGGTTGGTGGCTGCTTAAGAACGAGGTGTGGGCGTGGTACGCACTCGTCAGCACGATTAACTGGCACCCTGCCAATCATCGCAATGTTTCATTAGTTCAAATGAGCAGACAACAGTCGAGACTTTTACCCGGCAATCAGAGCTCCCGCGGTTGCCGTCGAAATCGGCTGGTGCGGCCGCTGTGCGGCATGTGTGGTCCCATCGTCTCGGCAAGATGGGCTCGACCAGCTAAGCGTGCACCCGTGCGTTGCATCCGGCTGGGGTGGTCAGCAGGGATCTGAGTAAATGAGGTCGGCCACCGCGGCATCTGGGCGGCAGGCTAGACATCTTTAACGGGACGTTAATCTTCCAGCTAAACAAGTGCTGTGAACTGGAGTGGGACGGTCGGCACGCACTGGATCCTCTCAGTCCATCGCAGCATTCGGACAGTTAGATGGCACAGCAGCCGGGGACTGAAATGCGAATATGCTATCACACTAGGCGAGCTTTTTGATGCACAACTTTACTGTTCGGACTACGCTTGGTCTGCGACAGAACACAGTGGCTGCTGGGACACAGGATGACACAATGGTCGTACAAGAACATGCAAGTGACATGACTCAACACCTCTGCACTAGATGTCCTGCCCAGGACGCATGTGCACAGATCAATACTTCCAATAAAAAAAACACTTCACAGTGCCCATCATGCCAAGGAGCTTCCAGCCCCAGCAATGTGACTGCGCGTCAGCTAACTGTGCAACATTAATGGTGCTGTCAATCCAACGGCAGTGCCAGCTGCCCAGTCGGGAGCGGGCCGAGCGGTGGCCATTCTCTGCTGGCGCACACCTGCCGTACACACCGCCTCCAATTGTCGGCCACAAAAAGCGGCGGCCGTGTGTGAACAGTGGGCGGTGCGGCTGATAACTGGCTCGGATTTGATGACGTCGGCCGCCCAGCTGACGCCGTCCTGTGGCGACCGCACACTGCCGGCCCACTTCAGCCCTCCGCCTGTGCTCCAATACAGGGCAGCGGTGCCCACTTCAGCCCTCCGCCTGTGCTCCAATACAGGGCAGCGGTGCCCACTTCAGCCCTCCGCCTGTGCTCCAATACAGGGCAGCGGTGCCCACTTCAGCCCTCCGCCTGTGTTCCAATACAGGGCAGCGGTGCCCACTTCAGCCCTCCGCCTGTGTTCCAATACAGGGCAGCGGTGCCCACTTCAGCCCTCCGCCTGTGTTCCAATACAGGGCAGCGGTGCCCACTTCAGCCCTCCGCCTGTGTTCCAATACAGGGCAGCGGTGCCCACTTCAGCCCTCCGCCTGTGTTCTAATACAGGGCAGCGGTGCCACTTCACCCCCTGTGCCAATACAGGGCAGCGGTCTCCTTTTTTAACCCCTTTTACCCCTCCGCCTGTGTTCCAATACAGGCAGCGGTGCCCACTTTAGCCCTCCTGGTTCCAATACAGACAGCGGTGCCCTTCAGCCCTCCGCCTGTGTTCCAATACAGAGCAGCGGTGCCCCTTCAGGCCTCCGCCTGTGTTCCAATACAGGGCAGCGGTGCCCACTTCAGCCCTCCGCCTGTGTTCCAATACAGGGCAGCGGTGCCCACTTCAGCCCTCCGCCTGTGTTCTAATACAGGGCAGCGGTGCCCACTTCAGCCCTCCGCCTGTGTTCCAATACAGGGCAGCGGTGCCCACTTCAGCCCTACGCCTGTGTTCTAATACAGGGCAGCGGTGCCCACTTCAGCCCTCCGCCTGTGCTCAATACAGGGCAGCGTTGCCCACTTCAGCCCTCCGTCTGCGTTCCAATACAGGGCAGCGGTGCCCACTTAGCCCTATGCCTGCGTTCCAATACAGAGCAGCGGTGCCCACTTCAGCCCTCCGCCTGTGTTCCAATACAGGGCAGCGGTGCCCACTTCAGCCCTCCGCCCGTGTTCCAATACAGGGCAGCGGTGCCCACTTCAGCCCTCTGCCTGTGTTGAAATACAGGGCAGTGGTGCCCACTTCAGCCCTCTGCCGGCGGATAAAGACACAATCCCAGCCCGCCTGTGTTCCAATACAAGGCAGCGATGACACGTCTGCAGGCTTCCGAGTGCTCCAATACAGGACAGCGATGGCGTGTCTGCAGGCTTCCGAGTGTTCTAATACAGGACAGCGATGGCGTGTCTGCAGACTTCCGAGTGTTCTAATACAGGACAGCGATGATATGTCTGCAGGCTTCCGAGTCAGCTTTTGAGCAGATGAACGCGTAGGGTGGGGAAATGCGGGGAACATTTTCGCTGGCTTTATGTGGTGTGGTGACCGAAATATCGTTGAGGGTTTGCAACTTCAGAATCAATACAAGAGCATTCGATACTTTTGGACTAAAAATTGGACACAAAACACGAACTATGCACAATTACATATCATGAAACCTGTCGTAGATACTTTGACCACATCATATAGAAACCGACACGAAGAAAAAGTCCTATCACGTTTACGTATCGGCCACACTTTTCTTACACATCGATATCGATATACGGCTTCACCTCGGCCTTCATGTCCACCATGCAACACTTATCTCACAGTTGCACATATTCTTCTTCACTGTCAGAAGTTCCACGACCCACGGAAAATACTGACGGATTACTGCCATACACACACTATTCCTTTTACTTTAGCTACACTATGGAGTGGATGATAATCCGTTCCTTATCAAATTACTTTTCAATTTTCTCCACATTGCAAACCTGTCCCATGATCTATAAACTGAATAAGTTAGCATAATGTAACACACATTTTTTCATCAACGGCACGAAATGGCCTGAGGAGGTCGAAGTGCCTAAGTTAACAAAATGTAAAAACTTGAGACTTGAGACTACTACTTGAGACTTAAAGACCACTTGAGAAACTCTATTAAGACCACCTACTTGAGAAGTAAATAAGTGCGTGTGTGTGTGTGTGTGTGTGTGTGTGTGTGTGTGTGTGTGTGTGGCGGAATATGGTGTAGACTGTTTATTACCATGGCTTAGCGTGACGCTTGGTTGATATCCATGGCCGGATAGAGAGGCTGATTCGTGGAGAACTAGGGGCATGTACCCCCAGGGAAGTTGACCTCTCTCCAGGCGGGAAATAATTCCCTTCGAGATAGCTTGTGTACACCACCCCGACGCTCAATGAATTTTTCAAGCAAGGGTGTTTATCAGAAGAAAAGATGAGTTAGACAAGAAAGTTTGAAAACATTCAATTTGCTCGAATATACCCTTCTCCGCTCCGTACATATTTCCGTCGAAGGCGCCCCACCGAGGAAATGTGCTACGATGAAAATGCATGGATCCGCCCCTGACTTGAACTGGAAACTTGATGCGAAGCGCGACTCAGTGTCTGAATCCGAGGGTGTCTTGTATCCGATTTTTTTTTCGTGTTTATTGAAGAATAAGTGCTGGGAGTCAAAGGCTTTGCTTTCCAAGTGCGACTTAGTTGAAGCACGTTGGTTATGGACACAATGGTATTTCATATACTGCTGCAGCTTACAAATGCCCGCACCCGTAAATATATGATTAAAACATCCAAGCACACACTCCGCTGCTTACATCCAGCGGATATTTCCAGCGTTGCTGGCTTTGTGATTGTGTGAATGTGGTCATCATACAAACGATGCATTTTGTCTTGCGTTGGCTACGCGCTTCCTTAAATGTCAGGAAACAATACGTGAAAACATAGCTCTTTTGCAGACCAAAATACGATTGTGATTATTCAAACAGGCCGAAAATCAAGGCTACTATCTCGAGTTATCCATAGCTGTTAATGATACTTACGCTTAGCATATTACGGAATCCGGCTTGTTCGTGAGGCTGATAAAATTACCACATGGCTTTCATGATACACATGAAACACACAGTTCACATACAACACACATAGTATGCAATATATTTAGCTGTAATGCTGTAAAGATTAGCATGTACACGGGGGAGTACTACAGAGGTTTAGGTAGGCATTCTATCCCATGCATTGAGTTGTTATACTCTGAGACCTAGCACGCACGCCAGAGAGCATTACACCTCCGTGTAGGCATAGCATACGATACCTTGAGCTGCACTGCTCTGAGACATGTCAGTTGTGCGAGAGAGCCCATGAAGCGCCATTCGCAATGCACAATGGAAAAGTGCCAAACTATTAGCCTTTTAAGTCGCAAAATGGCAGTATGTTATGAACATTATATCAGATGAACCTATTATTCATGCTTGACACATAATGGAATAAGGTCTAACCCTGACAACAATTACTCAAGCGAATTGCCGCACACCCTGCTACAGTTCGTTTCACTATCAATGTTTGACTACTTAGATACTCGGATGTTCCACATGCCAATTCCGGATGGAGTTGCCTTTGATATGGCATGCACGAGTGGCAGCGTTGATAAAATATTTGAGGAAGCGATGAAATGGTTCCGCATAGCCTGGAAGTAGTAATGATAGCAGCAGCAGCAGAGCTGCTGCTGTTGCTGCTGCTGCTGTTGCTGCTGCTATCGCTCACATCAGCTCTGCTGGAAGCCAAATTTCCATGAGTTCTGGGCTAACATATGTATTGGTGTCGGTCACAGCAGATTGTTCAGACTTGCGACGATTTACGCTCTAGTGGCACTAATTTTCAGCCGGATGGCACGACACCAGCTGGCGTTTGCCGACTCCAAACCGAAGAGAAGCCCAAATGGTCGCCACTCAGCCACGTGCTGAGAACTGTGCTGCCAAAAGAAAACACCGGCTGTCCAGAGAATGTGGCCACCGATCAGATTATCTCTGGTAATACAGAAGGTTTGTGGTGTGGGATGCTTCATGTATACGTGGGTGCTCGTATACCCTCCTGGAATCACAGGTCACACATCACTACCACTAACAACGACCCAGAATCCCAAAACCACCACACACTATTAACAGTACCGAACAACACTCATCGTACATTCCCGAATCACAGTCACACATCACTACCATTAACAGTACCGAACGGAACACTTCATGCATATATCCTCCTGGAATCACAGTCACACATCACTACTATTAACAGTACCAGACGAAAATCTTCATGCATATATCCTCCTGGAAACACACTCACACATCACTTCCATTAACAGTACCGAACGGAACACTTCATGCGTATATCACCGGAAACACATCTCACATCATTACTATTAACAGTACCAGACGGAAATCTTCATCACTGCGGCATCGCCAGGAATGTAAATAATCGTCGTCACCGGAGGACATCTCTGACGCAGCAGGGACGATGGATTGGACTATCAAATCCAACACAATGTACACGTCACCTGACTTAATCATCGGTGAACATGATGGTTACACAAGTATTATAAAGCATGCTATGTGCTTAGTATATGAGAAAAACCTTAAGCTTCAGTTCATCAAGTAAGTTTTTCATCGGTGTTTCTCTCGACAAAAAGCGAATCATTCTTTACAAAAATTTGAAGCTTCCAACACCATACTGTATGATTGAATTCCTTTCTGAAAAGAGGTGAAGCTAATCTTGACCTATCTCTTTGCAGGGTCATAATTTCGATCATAGGTGATACCCTTGCCATCTTTCTGGATGCGGTATAACCTGATCAAATATCAATATAGACGTATGCGAACGTATGCTATCAAAATAGGTCGTGATGTCAACAAGGATACCGGATGTCCATGCTATTTGTGCTGAAATTAGTCACCACATTCAACTGACGAAGTTGTGTACGATCGTTGGCAGATCGGCTTAAGATTCCACCCGCGTTGGTATGTCAGGTTGACGTGAGCCGCACTGATGTAAATTCGTCACACTAGTGGTAATAAGTCACACTAATAGTTGAAAACTAATCGCATTATTTACATTCCTGTCTTAAGTTATAATCAGCACGATATATCTTTATTTTCAACGGCCTGTGCAAGTCAAGTCAATTCTGTAAAATGTTTTGAACTGCTTCATCAATAGCAACACGCTCAAAGAGGTCAATCCCGATGTGTCTTACTGGCACATAGGATGGTACACCTACAATGATGTACCATCCGCATCTATGCAGGCTCACTACAACATAGGATGCTACATCTGCAACGATATATCGTCTGCACCTATGCAGGTGTGTCATCCTATGCTTCAGTAGTATAATACTATCTGCATTAACCACTTCAAGCGTGTTGCTCATGCTAAGTGGATCCTTCGCTTTCAAATTCGAAGTTTAACTTGTATATTTATCGCGCATAACACTTGTGCCGATAATGAAAAAGAGTAACTTGCATTCTTCCTTTGTAGAGCATTGGTGCAGGTACCGGCTGCGACTGCACCACAATTAGGATGAATATTTTTTCTCTCTCACCTTTTCATCTTTTCAGTCTTGACGCAGTTTTTTTCTGAGGAAATGTGTGCGCACCATCTGGGCGGACGATCCGGACAATGTGAAAGGCATACCGCTGGTATTCCATGGCTGAAATGGCGTCATGATTGGTATTTTAATTTGTTGAGAATTCATATACAAATGCCCAAATCGCCACTCTAATATTGGTGCCATCCGGGGGCAAGTCAGAACACCAAAGCACACTCGCGATGACTATACATTGACGATGGGTTTCACATTTATAGATAAAAATGCATGGACTGATGAGGAATTGTGCTCTTGAGGGGACTGTGCAGACCGGCGTTCAATTATGCAGTGGCCCGGATGGAAATGTTGGTGTTAGTTGTCGTTATAACAATTGAACAACCAGCATAAGGCGCCATTAGAGGCGCTCAAAAAGCAACAGCCTGGGGAAGGGGGAGGGCCCCACTGCCGCATGTACAAGATCGGATATAGTCCCCTCGCAGTAGGAAGCTTGTGAACTCAATACTGCTGTGCTTCCTCAGCAGCCCACGTACACTACTAAATGCCGGGTATATACAGGTCGTGCGCGAAGTGCCACCAAAAGGGAATTTCTCTGGCAAACGAACACGATGCGATTTTATTTTCAAAGCTTCGCGAAGCTTGATCTGTCTCTTGGAATTGCAGATAAATTATTCAATGACAGCTTGCAAATATAGCAATTAAGCAACATTATAGTCCTATCACGTGAAGAAAGGAAGACTTGGCACATTATAGCGAACATGTCAAGCAGGTGACAGTCGGGCGAATCCAACTGTGTGGGGTGGTTCACGTTATAACTTTCTTGCATTCTTCACAGCTCGAGCACAACTGCCGATACGAAAAATAGCTTCAGTTCGCCTTCCTTTGTCATGAATAAAATTCCGATTGGACTGCAATGTGACAGCCAGGCGACGTCCCAAATTTCAACGCATAGAGGGACGAGGATGCCGGCATGCAAGTAGTTTAAGCACACTATATTTTCGGACGTTCTCACAATTTGAATTAATTCACCGGAAGTGCAGGTGTTTCGTTCATTTTCAAACAATGCACATGTTGTGCTACCCGCTTACTGTATTCAGATCATATCTTTCAATTGGAGGACAACAACCACTGAACCACTGGCTTAAGCTCTATTTTAACACGCGCCCTGGCGAGGCTCTGAAAATTACGCGCACTGGAGGGGGCGGATTCAGCCCCCTAAGAACTCGGCTCCCCTTAAAGCTGGAGCAACGAAATTCGCAGGGTGGATGGGTACGGTGGTGAACTCTATTGTGTGTAAGTTGCATGACCTTAGATCAATATCCTCAAGGTAAAATGAGGTCAAAATATCAAAATTGTCTGGTTTTGCGCGGCTTGGCTCGTCGTTGTTATGGATCGCTATGATTGTGTTTAAGTGCATCAAAGTGGGCATCAATAATGTTTTGGACATTACTAATGATCCAATACAGATAACAGACCCGGAATTCGACCTCAGATTACTTATATAGCAATACTTTATCAGGTCCTTACCTGCTCCGGTTACCGGAACCGAGCCGCCCGCCCGACTACTCCGTTTCGCGGCTTAACGCAATCGGCTTCGCATAGAAAGGATTGAAGTGCATGAATAAAGTATGGAAAGGCTTAGGTACACAATGACAAACAGTAGTTCTCAGGATGTGTGGGGAGTAACATGCAAAGTGACAGCAATCGCATGACAGTTATTTGCATGTATGACAGCATTCCAGTTGACAAAGTTTGGTTCAATTCACCTATCATGAACTTGACATGACTTGACCTCGGTGACCTAACATGGCTTTAAAACTACATAGCATAACAACAAACATAAAAATGTCGCTTGTGTTGCTGAGAACACTTCCTTTTTGCCAATATACGGGGAGCGCCTCAGTGCCGACTTTTGTGGTGTTGCGTTGATAATTTTATTTATTTATTTAGCGGCTCCTAACTCGAAAACGGTTCAGTCGATTCCCGTTTGTCTTAGTTTATGCAACGCGCCGGTCATTTCTAAACGGGTGCACAAAGAATAGCGTACATCGATTGGGAAATCTGGAGTTAGGTACGAAAAACTGGTGGGGTGAGCGGATTTCGCCCCCACCCCTCCAGGGCGCGTGTTAAGAGAAATGGGAAAACGTTGACTCGTCGTGAGGGGAAGCAAGTATTCACCGCTTATTGTTTGCTTATGATGAACTAGAATCCACAGAAATAGTGAAAATCATGAAAGGGGTTCTGAGTTAGGATCAAGTATGAACAATGTGTTCAGTCTGACCATATTTGACCGAGATCTGTAAGACTCGACCACTAAATTCCTTCAGGAAACGTGCCTCAGAATACCTGTAACGTTCCCTTGTATTGTTAATATTCTTTGCCCACCCCGTATTTTGGTCAAAACATACAGACCATTACCCCATCACCAAGCGTCGACGTGCTCATAAATTACGAAGCAATTAGCAATTACAGCTTCTCAGCACGTAGTTGCTCTTTCTGAGGGCAGGCCGTACAGCTGTCGGTGAACACCCCACGGAGCAGTATCTCAGCCAGCGCCAGGCCGGCGGTCCCTCCGCGACAGCGGCAAGTCCTTCGAGTGGCAGCCGGCGTCCTGCACAGCCTCGCCACGGCTCGGGCCGTCGCCTGCCCGAGCGTCCTGCACAGCCTCGCCACCGCTCGGGCCGTCGCCAGCCCGAGCGTCCTGCACAGCCTCGCCACCGCCGCTCGGGCCGTCGCCGCGCCGGCCCGAGCGTCCTGCACAGCCTCGCCACCGCTCGGGCCGTCGCCGCGCCCGAGCGTCCTGCACAGCCTCGCCCGCCCTCGCCCGCTCGGGCCGTCGCCTGCCCGAGCGTCCTCACAGCTCGCCACGCTCGCCACGGCTCGGGCCGTCGCCTGCCCGAGCGTCCTGCACAGCCTCGCCACGGCTCGGGCCGTCGCCGTCGCCGGCCCGAGCGTCCTGCACAGCCTCGCCACCGCTCGGGCCGTCGCCTGCCCGAGCGTCCTGCACAGCCTCGCCACGGCTCGGGCCGTCGCCTGCCCGAGCGTCCTGCACAGCCTCGCCACGGCTCGGGCCGTCGCCTGCCCGAGCGTCCTGCACAGCCTCGCCACGGCTCGGGCCGTCGCCAGCCCGAGCGTCCTGCACAGCCTCGCCACGGCTCGGGCCGTCGCCTGCCCGAGCGTCCTGCGCAGCCTCGCCACGGCTCGGGCCGTCGCCGCGCCGGCCCGAGCGTCGAGCTGCGCCGGTTCCGGCGCGGTGTGACCCGTCGGCGGCGGCGCCGGCGGGCCGCCCGAGGCCTGCGGTCGACCGAACTAGGTCTGCCGGGCGAGCCGGGCCGCCACCGCCCGGCCAGTGGCAGTCGTCGGCCGAGGTGGCAGCCTCAACCACGCAGTCGCGCGCGCTCCCGTCCAGCGGACGCCTGCCGGCCCGGGTCGAGCGACGACGCGCGGCCAGTCCCGTGTCGGTGTCGGTGGCGCGGTGTGGGCGGCCAGTCGCAGCTGGTGGGAGCCGGTCGGACTCAGCCGTCGAGCGTCTGCAGTCGGTGGTGCGGTGCCTGCGGAGTCGTGACACACAAGGTGGGTGTCGCGCTCCCGATGTCGCCTCTCGCTGGCGTCTCCTGCCGTCGCTGCCCCGTGGGGAGTGACAGGTGGAAGCAGGATGCCAGCCAGCTTGTTGGATGGCTGTTCGTTTCATAAAAGTGATGCGCATTCTGAAAATCAATGATTTGCTATGTGGGTCATCTATTAAAACTCATCGTTACACACGAGGTTACACACACACACACACTAGATCGATCGACTATGGAATGCACGTCACGGTGACCTACTTCTATTATCTGCGTGGTAACATACCATACATATCGCAGGCTGAACACGGATAGCATGCCATTCCTCCAGGACCAACAATTTGATCGGCATGTCATTAACAGTCGATGATCGATATTGGCACTCAACTTCTGTCTGTTTGAATGAAGCAAAGGAGGATACGCAATGCGCAAGAACCAGTACCTTGGCAGCCCCGATGTCACCGAGTAATAAATAAATATCGCTCCTAAGTTTAATTTTACATGCATTGACATCCAACACATTCGAATCATGCATCATCTTCTTATCATATAGGTGCTGTGCATACCCATGCACAGTGCCTATTCCACCTACCTATTCTATGCAAATTCTACCTACATATGTAAGCATATTGGAAGTGTAGTGACAATAATACACATGGTATTGCTCAACGCACAGCAGTATACCATGTTTACATGGGTTGCCGCCAGTGCGAGCCTAACGCTATTTCCTTCTCGTGGAGGATGATTTTACATCAAACTAAAATCAAGCAAAAGGTGCTGAGACTCCGCCACTTATTTAGTATGAACAGCCTAGAACCCGAAGCAGAGTGGGAGGAAACAACGTGACTAGTTCGACATTGCACACTGCTGGTTCATATTTCACTGGACATTGTTCAAGAGTGGTTTCAGCTCACGCAGACAAAAAGGAGAAAGAGAGAGAGGGGGAGAGTCAGACAGAGAGAGTGAGAGAAGGAGGAGAGGGGGAGGAAGGGAGAGATATAGAGGGGTAGGTGGTAGAACATTCCTACCTTCCGAAGCATGGCATCTATTTATCGCCGTCGAAAAGTGTTCCGTGATAATAACGTGATTAACATGTTCACGTACCATGAAATGCACTTGTGTCACCCCCTGCCGTGCTATCCTAGTGCAATCAACATGTAGTCGGTCCATTCTCCAGAAGAGACAGTCATGTCAGTAGTATGTCACATTTTACTATGCGTGTTGATTTGATTACTCGAGAGACGGTGGGGCGGCGATGCTCGGGCCATCGGCTAGCCGTCACGGCGCTGGATGGATGCTGCACTGTTTAATTCGCCGACCCACTCAGATAGCACCGGCTGGCCGACCAGTCGCGAGTGGGTCGCGCCGTCTCTCTGTTTGACCTGCTGACCCCATCGCTCATCGTTCGCCACCGGCGACCACTGAAGGTGTGGCGGCCTCACTGGCGGAGCGGTAACCAGAGAGAAGCAGCGGGCTACCCTCTGTCGAGCGCTACCATGTTCGGAAGTCGGCAGTCTGGCGGAGGTCAGGCACAGTTTCTAGTCGACCGTCGACAGGATGCGGTTGCTAATTTGCAAGTTTCCCTCCAGTCAAGCGGTTCTGGCGCCATGCATGTATTCAGTTTGAAAGCGTTTCGAGTGACACGCGTTAATGCTAGTGAATAAGAAAACAATTCTACTCATGATCATCGTGCTTTTTTCCCGTTTTCATTCCAAACGTTTTACATCACTTCGCGTTACGCTATATCTCTGCGCCGATGCTACATGGCTCCAAGGTTTGCATTCAATTGTTACTTTACATATAGACTTACAATTTACATTCAATCTGTACACTTAAAAACTATGGACATCGGACAAGGCCCACAACGCTAGCCCACGACAGCCCACAGCCCACAACTGTCCACAGCCCACAACAAACCAAGCTTCAAACTACTCGTATAAATTTTGTTGGTGGTAGGGTACTATTACATACCAATCTATTGACCCAATAATATGTGGCACGAGTTGATGTCTCTATGCGATAGCTTCACACTGATGTCAATCGCTACCCGCACATTATCCTGTACAGTAGTCAACGATTCCCCAGGAATGTCGAGTATACCTAAACCAGCCCTGTGTTGTTACACATCTGGAGATGTGTGCCATATTTGGCATGCATGCTGCTTTTCTCAATATTCTTTGATTTGTACAAGTTGAAATTGTATGGCCGGAATATGTGGCCACGTTTTCAACGCTATTAAACAAAAGCGTCAAATTGGCTTACAGCGTTGGTTCTATACTAAGGTTGATAACGGGTGCCAACTCTTCATTTCAATACCAAGTTCGATAGCAAATCTGTTATCGATTTTGTATTGAGGCGACGCGTTTCACCTTTCTCACGTCGTTCTGTTCATTACTGTGTTGTAAGCGCCGCTTGCATTTGCGAGTCATGTGCTGGTATCTCGATAGAGCACTTGACGTAAATGCTGCGCTGGGGCGTGACCACCTAGCGCTGGTTAAATCCGCAACAGCTGGATATACTATCGTAACACGAAGAGTGCAAACGGAAAAACCCAAACCCAAAGTGTTGTATGCGCATTTTCTTCAATATTCCACAAAATTAGTTCTTTTTTGCTATCCGTTCATTTCAATTGTTTCTTCTAGTTGGATCTCCGGGATAATTGAACAGCAATGAAAGTGAAGTGTATGGTCACTGACACGAACTGTTAGTATCAAAACCGTCGATGTATTTGATTGTGTCATCAGCGTGCCTGATACCCACAGCGACCGACACAACGCACCTTCAAATGGAGCAGGTGTCGGGAGGCATTCGAATCCTCATCCTTACATATAGTCGGAATATTTAACTGTATGAGAATGCCCCTAGTCAACTTATGAGGTCATTGAATCGACTAACACGCTCCGGTCGAAACAAAGTCGTCTGGTGATTGACCGGACCTGCTAACAAGGTCACTAGATAGCTGATCTGAATGGCCGAGAAGGTCACCAGATAACTGACCCGGACGGCGAGAAGCTGATCAGGTGGCTAACCTGGGGTGGCTGGAACGTCGCTTGGTTGCCAACCGAGTTGGGAGAAGAGCTATTGCTGCAAATTAGTGAAGTATCAGTGATGTGTTTAAGCGCTTTGAGACTGATGCTTACCGAAAAGAACACTGCCGAAAACAGGGAACGTTGCATGGTCCTATAATCTTATGTTTAAAGTGCTGTAAGGTTGAACTATCATCCCATGCATGCACTGATCAATATTAATGATATTTCTTCGATGTTTTTCAGGACCACAAAACAGCACCATGCTTCTCCGGAGAGTGCTGATCGTCGCCTTGCTGGTTATGGTAAGCATCCCGGCTTCGATGAATGCAGTGAACGAAAGGCTTGCTCACTTTTTGGAGCGCTTGTTAGAAGTGATGGCTCATTTATGCGGTGTGCGAAATATTTCCAGATGGTGGTACATAACATTTCACTCCTCCACCTGTTTAAATATAATCTCATCCAGCCAATTGGTCGCATTCCTTGTACGGCAGTGAATACCAATTATTTTTGTTATTGCAATATTTTTTTTTAATCCAATGCGATGAGAAATAAGCCACAGCTTGACCCCTTCCACCATACTTGAGCTTTGATGATGTTAATGTCATGGCTAATGCTTGGTAACTTGTACATCACTCCCGGGAACAAATTGATACTATCTACATCATCTGCAATATGAAATGTGATTCCAATAAATGTGCAAGCAACTTTAACGTATCAGGACCAGCTTGAATCACAAGATTCCACGGCCATTCTGGATCTTATTGCAATAATCGTTCGTGCACACTTCATATGGGTAGTAATAGAACAATGTATTGTATTCATTACTTGTCGAGAGAACAAAGGAACTAAGGCAACTTTAAATGTGTACAATGTGCATCCCCTGCGTTCCCATTCGTGCCGCAATTCCCAACCAGCTCTTCATCCATGCGCCCACAAAAGTTCATCCACAATATAACCCAACGGCACTCAATTAATTCTGTCTCTAGTTAAATCTGGTTTTGATGCAATAATTGTTTCCATAAATATCCAAGCACAGCTCCATTCAGGATGGTGCGTGTTTACCTTTCGTCGTGGATAGCACCAGGCCCTTAAATTCATCGGCCAACGCCGCCGTACAACACAGGACGCGATTAGATCGATGGCCTCGGCCCGCCACAACCTTCCAGCTGAAGGGACGGGCGTGCCCGCGCTTCTGTCTTGTCTTGTTAACTTCGTCCATATCTGGCCAAGCCTCCTGTTGATCAGAGCGAAAACAGCTTAACGATGCTGTCTGGCGAAGCCTCACCTGGTTCCTCAGAGATCAGAGCCCACGGAACATGGCACACGTGGCAGTCAGCAGGGAGTCAAATGCTCGCCTCGGTTGAAATCTGTACAGAGCCGATGGGGCGAGGACCTCGTGCAAGCTGATCACCAACGTCGTGGTTTCGACATATTGCGGACAATAAGTCTGAACATCCTTGATAGTGAACCAAAGATGACATCTCCGCACTAACGGAAATATCGTTTGCTGTACAGTTGACGACCAAGGTAGACTAGAATGCGCGTAAGTGAAAACTATTGATCTCTATCTAAACCGACCTTGAATTCATCGTGAACTCTTCATAAGAGCAACAGCATGCATGCATCCGCAGCGCTGACTCCTTTCTTCAATATATGAGCTTCATCCCAGTGGGGTGGGGGTTGTGTGAGGGTGAGGGTCGTGGTGGGGGTGTTGAGGGAAGGGGGTGCATTGATCGACACCCGGCGAATGCATGGTCGCGCTACAGTTCACGACAACGAATCGATCCAAACATACACATGGACATAATCTGCCGTTCTCAACGCACTGAGTTGCTATCTCGTCCCTCGCAGCATTCACGTGCCCCACATAGTTCCCGCCAGCTTTCTCGTTGCTTTTTGCACCTCCGCCGTCGCATGTCAAAAGGAGTGCCTGGAAACACAAAACATGATTTCAATTCCAAAACACGGAAAGCGGCTGTCACGGGAAGATGAATGGCTGTGCGACGCTATCTGGCAGCACCGAGGCGTAATCTGGCAGCACCAAGAACGTAGATCATGCGTTTTGGTAAACAAAGCAGCTATTACCGCTTGTTTTGAAGCGGGCGCACCGCTGAAGCGCTGTCGAATGGCAATAGTGAGCGCGTCGGGACCTACTTTTACACAACACCCGAGAGTGAGTAGGACGGGGCACGGTGTACCGTCCTGCCACCGAGGAACGACCAGGACAGGGCAGGACGGGGCAGGACGGCGCACGGTGTACCGTCCTGCCACTGAGGCAAAGCGATCGGAGACATGGCCAGGGCGGGGCAGGACGGGGCCCGGTGTACCGTCCTGCTACTCAGGCATGACCAGGGAGGGGCAGGACGGGGCCCGGTGTACCGTCCTGTCACTCAGGCATGACCACAGTTGTTAGTGCTCCGCGGAATTCTCCGGTAGTGGAACAGCACCACCACTGACAAGCAGTTCAGCCCGCTGCTGCCACCGCTCGACTACTACGAGATGGCGGCTAGTCCGGCCCCCACCTGATCACCAGACCCAGCAGCTTCTCTAACCACAGCCAAGCCCTCGTCGTACCCCGCAAGAGCACCCGGTGCAACAACTTCTTCGACCCCATCCAAGCCCTCGCCATCCCCTGCTGCACTGACTCTCTGGCGCTCTCCCCGGGTTGTTGGGAGCGGAGACCCCCACTGCGGAGGCAGAGCGGCGGCGCACCCGGAGCGGGCGGTGGAAGGCTGCCGGCATGGCCTCCCGCTGGGCCACCGAGCAGCCAGCCACACCGCCTGCTGGCACTAAGCCGGCCATTACGCGCGCCAGTCGGTCGCTTTCAACAACGGTCCGGCGTCGGTCCCGTCGCCGCCAGCGTCGACTCTGGCCGAGTAATAGAATCGCTCGCCGGCCTGAGGCGCGTCGGCTCTTTCTAACTGTTCGCTGAGTAGCAGAACCACGCTCGGCCCGTCGTCGGCTGGCGGCGGCTGGGCCGCCCCAGCCGACCCTGTGTCGGAGTATGCCGTCCCGCACCGCTCTGATTGGCCTCCGAGAAACTGTGTCAGCGGGCGCGATGTCGCCGGACATCGGGAGACAATTCGCCGGCACGCTCCACATAGCTTCTGTGGATGGCCGAACGGGAAACGTCGCTCCTGAGTATCACTGAACGAGAAACGCCGCTTCTGAGTGTAGCCGGATATGAGATCTCGCTCCTGAGTATCACTGAACGAGACACGCCGCTTCTGAGTGTAACTGGATAGGAGACATCGCTAATGAGTATCACTCAACGCGACATGCCACTTCTGAGTGTAACCAGATATGAGACATCGCTCCTGAACATCTCCGAACGGGAGACGTCGCTGCTGAGTATCACTCAGCGAGAGACGCGCTTTTGAGTGTGGCTGGATATGAGACGTCGCCCCTAAACATCTCTGAACGGGGCCGATCCTTGCAATCACCAGCACTTAGGAGGGAATCGGTCCACATCAGGACATGGTTTTAAGCAGCAAAATCGAACTTAGTATCAGATACACGGCCGGGTTACCGTAATACTGCTTTCATCATCTGCCCATGCGGCATGCAAAAAAAAGGCAACAATATATTCAAAGGAGGCAGCTAGACCTGTCGTGAGCAGGCTGGGCTGGAGACATAGCGACAGGGCAGGTAGAATGAAAAGCCGATGGTCGATAAAGGTGATGGCCTGTTTTGATGTCATGATGAACCATGCAAGAATGTCATGTGAGACTATGTTATGAAATTATGGACGGCGTGGAAATATGAGCACCCCGACAGATATCATCAGCCGTCGTCATCATATATGCACGTCGCATGTTAACGTTTTCAGATGTGCTATCCCAAGAATACGAGCGCAGTGTTCCGGAAATTCATTTGTCTCACGACAAGCATTATATCATGCCTGAGCACCTTTTTTGCATTAGCGGAAGTTCGTTAAGTGGTCTTAGGAATGTCACTGTATTTCCTCAAGATGCTTTGAATGTCGCTTAGAAATGTGGTGACGCCTTTTAATGGGAGCAAGCTTACAAAAAGGAGGCGTTATCATTCCTGGATATTTAGGGCGCGGTTCAAAATGGCATGCACCCTGTCTAAATGGACACTGAACATATTTATGTCTTCCTCATCATTTTTCCAGAGTGATCTGGAATCCGTGACGTGCCATATTGGAGCGATGTCGGCCGTTGCACGGTCAGCGTCGGCCCTGAGTGCCACACGGGAAGCGGTGGATGGTGGTTACACAGGTGGCAGCGTGCCAGACACGGCCGCCAGCTGACACACTGACCAGACTCGGCTGGAAATCTCACCACACACACACCTGGAAACTGTGTCCGCCCGCAGTAGGCCGCGCGGCGGTCATGCACGCGGCTTCCACAAGTCATTGGCGATGCCCAGCTCAGTGCCTCGGGCACGGCAGCATGGAGTCCGGTCGAGACGGACAGTCGTGAAGCCCGCCCTTTATGCAGCTGGGAGAGCGGCTTGGGTGGTACGGCATTAGCAGCACGACACTGCCGTAGCTACGTCACGTGCCATGTCATGCGCCATGTCGCACCCACGTCACGTCCCACGTCACGTCCCACGTCACGTCCCACGTCACGTCCCACGTCACGTCCCACGTCACGTCCCACGTCACGTCCCACGTCACGTCCCACGTCACGTCCCACGTCACGTCCCACGTCACGTCCCACGTCACGTCCCACGTCACGTCCCACGTCACGTCCCACGTCACGTCCCACGTCACGTCCCACGTCACGTCCCACGTCACGTCCCACGTCACGTCCCACGTCACGTCCCACGTCACGTCCCGCCCACGTCACGTCCCACGTCCGTCCACGTCACGTCCCACGTCACGTCCCGTCCCACGTCCCACGTCACGTCCCACGTCACGTCCCACGTCGTCACGTCCCACGTCACGTCCCACGTCACGTCCCACGTCACGTCCCACGTCACGTCCCACGTCACGTCCCACGTCACGTCCGTCCCACGTCACGTCCCACGTCACGTCCCACGTCACGTCCCACGTCACGTCCCACGTCACGTCCCACGTCACGTCCGTCCCACGTCACGTCCCACGTCACGTCCCACGTCACGTCCCACGTCACGTCCCACGTCACGTCCCACGTCCGTCCCACGTCCCACGTCACGTCCCACGTCACGTCACGTCCCACGTCACGTCCCACGTCACGTCCCACGTCACGTCACGTCCCACGTCACGTCCCACGTCACGTCCCACGTCACGTCCCACGTCACGTCCCACGTCACGTCCCACGTCACGTCCCACGTCACGTCCCACGTCACGTCCCACGTCACGTCCCACGTCACGTCCCACGTCACGTCCCACGTCACGTCCCACGTCACATTCTCAGATGTGCTGCTGAACGGTCTCGGACTATCAACAGCCATGCCTTATCGCGATGTCACGCGCGACTTGCTGCCTGCGAGGATACCTCTGGATGCCTGGATACCCCTTGGGCCTGAGGATGTTCGTGCCCAGAGGTGATGATACACTTAACCTCCAACAGCCATGAAACATGGGCTTTCCGCGCCGGCACAATCGCTTCATTGACCTTATCACGGGCTGTGTGTTTTATGCCCTGGTCTGTAAGGGCGTAAAAGCGTGCTCGGAATAGTTTCGATGGCATGGAACCAGCTCCGAACGACTTAGTAAAACCGACAAAACCGATGACTTATTGTGATTCTGATATCTTTATGCTACCCTCATCCCCTTATCTCTCACTTTCCCCATTTCCGTGTAATCTATTTCTTCTTACCTCCCAATCTCTCTCCCTTTCTCTCTCACACACTTTCTTTATCAGTCTTCCTCTCTTTCTCCCCAACTCACTCCCATCTTATGCACAAATATAGTATTTTTCGGCTCGTCCGTCTTCATGCTTCTTTTGTCCTTTCGTCATGGTGTCTCTTTCCTTCATGCACGTACCATTTTACACATGCTCAACTTCCTCTCCTATTTCCTCTCATCTCTCTGTCTCCCTATCTATGCTGCCTCTTTCCTTCCTGCAACTTTCAATTTGCACAAACCCCTACCCAGCCTCCTCTCCCACTTCCTCTCATCCGCCGTCTGTCTATCCATCAATCGGCGTGGTGCCGTCGGAATGACAGCCACGCCCGACGGCCCGCGGCGACGTCTCGCCGGCCGCTTGTGATTCCCGGCGCGGCCTCGCGCGCGCCGGAGGTCGCTCGGAATGGTGTCACAGGATGTGGACCAGCCGGGAGCGGCCGGGCCGCCGCCGGCGGCCGTCTCGCGCCGCCACTCGCGCCGGCCGGCCGGCCAAGGTGTGCCGGGTCCGACGCGCCGGAATCGAACACGCGTTCTGCCGCGTGCGGAGACCGACCTGCGGATTGGACGGCTCGATCGCGGGCCGCCGCCAGTCGGTCGACGCATGGTGTCCACCGGCGCTGGCAGCTCGTGACGCAGACGGACGGCGGTCGGCGTCTCCGTGAGGGATGACCCGAAGTTCCGTTATTGATGATGCTCGTGTTATTGATCTGACGCACACGAGCGAGACGACGAATTCAATTTGCCTCGGCCAACCACAACTCGGGATTAAAGAGGGTGTTCCACTTAGGCTGTTGAGATCTATGATAGTGATTTAACGTAGTTTATGATGTACTAGATAACTCATTTTCCTTCATGAGAAATTGGCAAACAATAATTAGGGTGAATAATTAAATTTAAAATCATTTAAGGCGAGACATAGGCAGGACACATTGCTTTCAAATACCTGCACCAACGAAGAGTTGCCAAATCTGCAGCCTACATTCGAACATGATATACAATTTTTGGACTGTGTTCGCCTTCAATTTAAAATATGCTCAAAGTATTTTTTTCCATGTGGCATATCAACATTTGCGGACAGTAGGAATACGGATGCTTCATTGCAGTGATGCTTTGACAAAGACCAAAACAATTATGCCTTCAGTGACCGTTGAACATGATTATGAACTATGCGGAAGGCTAGACACAATTCAACGGGCAGACATGAGTCACATATGCCACGTGTTTGCCTTGACTCTCACAACATTGGACTAAACAGAATGTGTCAGAGTTTTCAGATCACAGAGTCACCAAATGTGCTGTACTTCAGTGTCTCCAGGTCCCCCAACCTTCCATCGTTTTGCCTTGCACGACCGACATCGCGACCACTCCTCCCGATCCCACCGATACTGCGACCTCTCCTCCTGTCCCACCATCATTGTGACCCATCATCCTGCCCCACCGGTATTGTGGCTCCTCCTACTACACACCGATATTGTGACTCCTCCTGCACATCGGCAGTGTGACCTTTCTTCCTGCAACCCTCCTCCTACATACCGATATTGTGGCTCCTCCTCCTGCACACCGGTATTGAGACCCTTCCTCTTGCACACCGGTACTGTGACCTTTTCTCCTCCACACCAATATTGTGACCCTTCTTCCTGCTCATCGGCACTATGATCCTTCCTCCCGCACACCGGTACTGTGACCTTTCCTCCTGCACACCGGTACCGGACCCCCTACCAGCCCCAACGGATACCTGCGCTCCTTCCACGAAGACCGCTAGCGAGCCATCCCATCTCAGGACCACATAACTGTCCCGCCATATCATCCAAACGAGGCTAATTGGCTATCGAGGGCCGGCGGTCGAGGTGCCGATCCACGGCCCACCAGCCCGCGGCGACCCTACCAATTCATTATCACGCGGCCGATCGGCGGCGCCGCGTGTAGTCTCCGAGCCTCCGGGGCCGTCCGTCCACCTGAGCTCGGCTTGAAACCCGTCACCTGGGAGCGTTCAGCATCCGAGTATGCCGAGCCGAAGTCGGTCCAGCCACCTGAACACTGCAGGGCGGGCCGAGGTCGGCTCATCCACCTGAACACTGCGGACCGAGCCGAGGTCGGCCCAGTCACCTGAACACTGCAGGGCGGGCCGAGGTCGGCCCAGCCACCTGAACACTGCAGGGTGGGTCGAGGTCGGTCCAGTCACCTGAACACTGTAGGCCGAGCCGAGGTCGGTCCAGCCACCTGAACACTGCAGGGGGGGGGTCGAGGTTGGCCCAGCCACCTGAACACTGCAGGGCGGGCCGAGGTCGGCTCATCCACCTGAACACTGCGGACCGAGCCGAGGTTGGCCCAGCCACCTGAACACTGCAGGGCGGGCCGAGGTCGGCCCAGTCACCTGAACACTGTAGGCCGAGCCGAGGTCGGTCCAGCCACCTGAACACTGCAGGGGGGGTCGAGGTTGGCCCAGCCACCTGAACACTGCAGGGCGGGCCGAGGTCGGTCCAGCCACCTGAACACTAGGGCGGGCCGAGGTCGGCCCAGCCACCTGAACACTGCAGGGCGGGCCGAGGTCGGCCCAGTCACCTGAACACTGTAGGCCGAGTCGAGGTTGGCCCAGCCACCTGAACACTGCAGGGCGGGCCGAGGTTGGTCCAGCCACCTGAACACTGCAGGGCGGGCCGAGGTCGGCCCAGCCACCTGAACACTGCGGACCGAGCCGAGGTTGGCCCAGTCACCTGAACACTGTAGGCCGAGCCGAGGTCGGCCCAGCCGCCTGAACACTGCAGGGCGGGTCGAGGTCGGTCCAGCCACCTGAACACTGCAGGGCGGGCCGAGGTCGGCCCAGCCACCTGAACACTGCGGCACGGGTATCGTCCTAGGACACGCTACTGGATACTCCGGTGAAAAGCAAAGTGATGATTTCTGGTACAATGGCAGCCAGTACATGTGCACACTCGGTGCTACCTGACAAGTTATCGGTGTTCGATAAGCATAAGGTCTCATTTGATGAGTTGACTCATGTCGATATCGTAGTATGTTTCGGGAGTACTCGAGATCGAAAACACTCGGCTGTTTGTCTGATGGATATCAACGATACAATTTGTGTGGTGATTACAGCTGAATTGCAGTGGAATGTGAAATGTTCACTGTCGCTGCTGTCGAACTGCCATGCCTAAAATTGATGGACGTCCTATGGCGAAGCGTGATTACAAACGCCACCAGCGATTTTCCATGCTTCCTGGTCAGTAGGCCATTATTGATGGCATGGCGGGATAAGGCAGGATGACGGAGGGGCAGAGGTGCATATGTAGTCCGATGCATGCCACGGCTGTTCATCGCATGGCTGGTCAAGGACGGCGCCACAATTCCTGGGCGCATCCTCTCGTGGCGACAGCAGGCGATATACATCAGAACGTCCTGCAGACTGAACATCGAACATAACCATAACCGAAGACGTCAAACCAGCGTTAGTGACTAGCACCAACCGAGAAATCCCACACTGTCTACAATTGTGTGCTTTCTGTTTTCTAGAGGATGTACAGGCGGTGCGTGTATACCGCATCAAAACAAATGAAATGCCGCTTAACCTGGTTTTCAGTGCTTCGTTTGGCAGAGCATAGAAAATGCGCTTGCTGCTTTCAAACAGCTTACCAACCACTCCAGCTTGCTGAACCAAGCCAGGTGAAACCGGTCTCCCGTTACCCATGCTCGGTAAATCTCCCGGCAATGGCGGCACTTCATCGTCCAGTAATCGGACCCTCTCTCGGCGCATGGCGCTAAATGAAATGCACTTTTGGAGGAGGCGCGTGGCCGGATCTCGCCACAGCCAGGCTCCCCGCTGGAGTGACTGCAGCGCGCCGCCGGGCCGCACTGCAGCACAGCGCCCACCCAACTGCAGTCGCTGCAGCTGAGCCTGCGCCTGCGCCTGCGCCTGCGCCTGCGCCTGCGCCTGCGCCTGCGCCTGCGCCTGCGCCTGCAGGTATTACCGACGGGGTGGGTCTGCATGTGTGCTGTGTGCGCGAGTGGCACGAAAGGTCGCCGCCTGTGTGGCCAAACCAATGCAGAATGAGAATAGTAGGAGGGATGGAGCCGCAGACCGGGTGCTCTTAGTAATGGGCGATGAGCGATTGGGAGGCCTGAAGCCGGACGTCGGCCGACGATGCAAACCCGCCGGCGGCGCCGGAAGGTCAGCGTGAGTCGCGCCGGCGCGGGAAGGTCGGCAGAGGTGACGGCGGCGGTCAGGGTGAGAGAGCGCCGGTCGCGGGTCACTGTGCCCGCTCGCCGGCGCGCCTCAGTGACCCAGTGCTTCCTCACCGCACGGCCGTCACGTCGCCGCAACAATTACATCAGCGGTCGGTGACGTCACACCGACGGTGGGAGCCGGCGCCGCTGTACTGGCCAGCCGACGGCCCGACAGTGGCAACTTGGCAGCGTGGGGCGGCAGGTTCACCAGGAGCCACCAACGCCACTCTGTGCCCTGCTATGGTTTGGTTTCCCGGACATCGAAGCGTCACGTCTTTGGTGTAATTGCGGCAGTCTGTGGTTGAGAGAGAATGTGAACAGCTCATTTTGTGAGAGGAAACAGCATCATCGTGTACTCTACTTCAAAGCACACTAATGTGTTGGGAAGTTTGCGCCACGGTACCAATTGTAGGCAAATTCTTTTTGCCTGGTAGCATGGCAGTCTAGAATTTCCCTCGCTCCACGATATTTGGTTCCAGATCCAATGGCTTCTCTATGCCAGGCGCTTCTCAAACATCACAACCGTTAAATCCCTTATAGTGTCCAGGTTGATTAGTTAATCAAGCTTCGGCTAGTTTAATGATAGTTTCCACAGCAATAACAAGTGCATACACCGCTTCCAAATTCGTACTCCAACAGTCTCTACTGACGGTATACCAGATTGTCTATCGTCCAATGTCTGAACCTCTCTAACCTGCTGTCTCCCAGCTAGGCCTGACCTCTCTCAGTTTCCTGCGATGACTCTCGGACCGGGGCCAGTCGCGCGCCCGGAAGAGGTACCGGCCACACCTGAGGAGGAGCAGAGACCCCGGACAGGCATTGGTCTAGGGCACCGATTGCAACGAAGGGAGGGTCCGGTCCACATACTTCAGACCAGCCCCGCCCCTGTATGTGCCGCATGATACAACGGTAACGCGGGTTTCACCATGCTAGCATCCGACTTTGCCACGGTGCAACGACACAGCCTTGCCCGGCCAACCGGGCACTCGGCGGGAAGGGATGCTGACATAATCGCAACGATCTCGGCACTGCGGTCCGCCGCGTCAAAATAGTTGATGTTAGCGCTGGCACGTCGGCGGCGGTCTCCGCTCGGAGCGTTCCTGACCAGACTAAACGAGTTCCAGGACTCGTCGAGTCTGAGCACGTGGGCGCCAAACACATTCAACAGGGGGCTTCCGATACTAACTTTGTTACAAATTGAACCATGGATCAGCTGTGGATCGCATAATTTCTGGCCGAGGTCCACATCTGTCAAAGAAAGTGACGCGTGATCCTCCTCCCCCACCTTATGGGCTGTTGCATCACTTTGGTCAAAACCACTTTTTAGAAGCGGCTGCCTGGGTGCTTGTCGAAACACCCACATGGCGGGCGTGAACCTGAAGCTGGCACCGCCGTATCCTCCACAAGAGATGATATCGGACCCACGGCTTTTGTTGTTAAATTTAATACCCTGCTGTTGAACATTGCATTCATTGATTAAGGTAATTAATTATGAACCATATTTGCGTCATTTGTTTGTCTTCTATAACAAAATTGAACCCCTGCTTACGGAGCAGGTGTATCACTCCACTTAGTTTTAGCTTTGGGCATCATTTGAAATAGCACTCTAAAATTTGAAGTAGCTGATAAGATATCATTTGTACATATCATGTTGCAATGAACAAATACGAATCATGGCCAGCCATTGAGATACCACGTCATTGTTGAAGGAATATCAGGCGAATTTGTACAAAACGTCCATGGGATTGCACACACCGCAGTATTGGTAAACTAAAGCTCAGCATACTGTACATAAGGATGCTTTATTAATGAAATATAGTTTGAGGTGTGTCTTCGAGCTTTCCCGCTTGATATGGGGTTATTAAACTTGGAAAGATCATGCAATGCCTGCAAAGTGGCACATATGTTGCAATCTTAGGCTTTTGCTTTGAAAAGCAATATATCCAGGAAATGCACGTAAGCGTCTTTACGTTCACGAAAATCCATCAGAGTTCTGCCCACATAACGTCATTAACTCTGATTGGCGTTGGGCAGTTTGTCACCTTCGGCTGGCACGGGAGGGAGTTAGTACCATCCTCGCGGACAAGCAAAAACAGAGCAGACTAGAGAAACAAAACGAACACCAACGAGCAGCTTGTTGCAAAACGTCGCGACTTGCGCCAAGAGCGCCACTGTGGGATTATTGACTGACATCAGGGGCAAGACCAAAGGCCAGATTCTGTCAATATTCGACACATCTTGCGAATATATTTTTGTGTGCAAATTTTCACAAATGAAATGCACACCAACACCCACCGAAGTGCTTTGTCGCTTATTGGGAGTCTTACGACCAAGTCAGCAATGCATGCGTGAATAATAAACAGAACTCACATCTATATCACATATCACGTCTTGTCAAGTTTTGGTTGAATTGGGGCCAATGTTTCTCCAAATGAACGAACATGGTATGCCGACTACGATTGACCTATTATTACCAAGGGACCAACCTTATCATCCCCATACCAAGAAGTTCCTGTGACCCAATTTTACCTCGATTATTTCGTACGTTAGCCTCCTTATTTCCCGAGATCTTAAGGAGAAAGATGTCGCTGAAGGATTCGAATTGTCTTCCTCTTCCTTGCGCCTTACAAGTTAGTTGCCTCCACTGCACGCAGTAATATCACTAACATTCATGGAAGAGAACGAGACACAATCACGCTACATTTCCATTACAGTACAGTAGATATGTGCGTTTTTGCAAGGTAGAGTACTTCTGGATCAGCGTAAGGCGGAATACTTCTTGATCAGCATTGGTCCAGGTGCGCAGATTCACCACAGTTCCGGCTCGCCTCGGCTCATGGCCAATTTGTGAATAGCCTCTGCTAATTGTGCACTTCAGCATCCAACAGACGCATTCATTTTAGTGTCCACCGCCGCACGCACCGTATATTCGATGCCGCCTGATCTGGCCGGAAGGCCAGAGCCGTAGATCACCCACTCGAGGCACGGCACCGCGGCCCAACAGTCGCGCCGCACGACATCCAGCAGGAGGCGTGCCCGGTCCGTCTGGCTCCTTGAACTGCGACACGGCGCGGGAGCGTCCGTCTGACCTCTGCGGGCCGGGTCGCGACTCACTGACCCCGGCAGTATCGCACGCCGGCCGTCACCCGCCAGTGGCGGCCGCCGCGCCGCGCCGCTGGCCCCGCGCGGCCCGACTGACCTGCGTGAGGTCGGAGGCCCGGCGGCTCTGACCCGGGTCAGGCGCGGCCAGCCCGCCTCGTCGCCGCGCCAACTGTCGCGCAGCATGACGGTGTCACAGCTGGGTCTCGAGGGTTAGTTAAATAGAATAGCCCGTTACCCTGTCGGCCGGACTAACAAGAAGCTTGTTGTGAGGATGGGAAATGTCGGCGAGTCACAGTTGTGCTCAGCAATGGTCCCGTGTTCGCCGGCGGCACGCTCCGCGCCAGGAGACGCGCCGGTGGCTCCTACTCTGCCAGGCGTCACCGCTCTGTGTCTTCAATGGACGCCGATACGAGGTCAGGCCGGCGGTAACCACTTACATGCTCGGGTACAGTTATAATGAGATAATACCCTTTTCGCCTCTTGCAAGCCGCGCTACTCACTGGCTAGTACCCGCACACGGAGGTAGGCAGCAGCGTGCCACAGAGTTGAGTCGAAACACATGTGACAGTAGGCAGCAGTGTGCCACAGAGTTGAGTTGAAGCACGTGTGACAGTAGACAGCATTGTGCCACAGAGTTGAGTTCACGCGCATATGGTAGTGGGCAACAGAGTGCTACAGAGCTGAGTATACGTACAAATAATAGTGGGCAGTAGTGTTCCACAGAACTGAGTGGAAGTACATGTGGCATTGGGCAGTAGTGTGCCACAGAGCTGAGTGGAAGTACATGTGGCATTGGACAGTAGTGTGCCACAGAGCTGAGTGGTCCTACACGTCGCAGTGGGCGACAGAGCACCACGGAGTTGATTGTGCAGCGAATTTCCGGAGAGACGAGCCGGAGAGACGAAAGCAAAGCTTGGATACACATTCTGTCCTTCAGCATCTGTTGGTTTCCTTGTTCCACGCCCGGTTTGCCCGTTTTCTGCTTTCCTGTTTGCGGCTTGCTTTCCACTTTGCTTTGTGATGGAAAACTCTTGAATAGTTTCTACCCGTAAGAACCACGTAGACGAGCATGTTGGTCAAGTGAAACTTCGGATAGCTGTTTCCGATGCTTTCACACCAGGGTTATGCTGATCGAATGGCACCGTGGTATAATTAATTAGTGCTGCGTCACAGTTTTTTGGAATGTTTTACTGATCGTTTGTCAGTTACTCTGAGGCCATTCCACCGGACCTGTGAGTGTTCAAACGGGTGGTGAGTTGCAAACTCTTCAGACGTAAACGTCGGTGAATATTCAGTCCACACTCACGCCAGGCTTCGAGGACAGCCGCCCCACAACACGCAACACCAGCAAACAGAAGCCGTGCGGCACAACCATGACTCGATTTAATCCGATTTGACATGACCCAGTTTGACTCCTCCGATCGATCCCCAATCATGCCCGTCCCCAGCCGGGGGCGGCGGTGGCCGACTCTGGCGCGCGTGAATCGTGACATACTCCGGCTCACCGCGATCGAGCCCGCGGCAGCTGACCGTGCGGGAACTGTTACACCAGCGGCCCGCGGCCGAAACGGCAGCCGTACCTTCGCCAGGCAAACGGCAGCATATACCGTCGCCAGGCAAACGGCAGCATTAGTCATCGCCAGGCAAACGGGAGCACGTGTCATCGCCAGGCAAAGGACAGCCGAATCATCTATCGCTAGGCAAACGGCAGCCGTATCATCTATCGCCAGGCAAACGGCAGCTGTGTCATCCATCGCCAGGTAAACTGGATCACGTATCATCGCCAGGCAAACGGCAGCATATACCATCGCCAGGCAAACGGCAGCACCTGTCAACGCCAGACAAAGGACAGCCGAATCATCTATCGCCAGGCAAACGGCAGCCGTATCATCCATCGCCAGGCAAACCCCAGCCATATCATCCATCGCCAGGCAAACGGGAACACGTATCATCGCCAGGCACACGGCAGCCGAATCATCGCCAGACAAACGGCAGCATGCATTATCGCCAGACATCGCGCCATCACTCACCAGTACCCTGTATCAGCGGCGAGCCGGCCTGAAAAGCAGTGGGCCGCGCGGCACCAAGTAGCGGAGCTGGAGCCCAGACAATCGAATGTCTCACAGCGCAAAATGTCGAGCCAGTGGTTAGATTTGGTGCTGGGGAGAGTGGTGTGCCGAGCGGCATACTTTGTGGAAATTCGTGTCGATGAGCCTATGCTGTGGGCAGGTGCAGTATGGAATATATCGCGTCTCAGGAGCTGTCTCAGCCTTCACGTTTTCTGTCGTGACGCTGTCAACATGTAGCTTAGCTGATAGGACACTGGATGAAAGCGACCCATCCTGAAAAAATGAGAGTCGAGTATGTCACTGCCATTGACCCGGAACAGAGTCCGACACTGACATTACCCCAGTGTCGGGTCTCTACGCTGACATTACCCCAGCGCCGAGTCTCCACACTGACATTACCCAGCGTCGAGTCTCCATACTGACATTACCCAGCGTCGAGTCTCCATACTGATATTACCCCGAAGCCGAGACCCTGCAATGACATTACCTCGGGAGGAAAATATACATTGTACATTAACACTCCCCCACCACCTCGACAGTTGAAAAACCCTCTGATGCAGTTGGGGATGTTGCAACAAACCGATCGTATCAGGTGTCAAAACGTGGATGAAAGTGAACCTTTTTCTTCAGGAAAAAACGTTCATTGCTCATAGCGTTTTTGTTAGGTCCACTGGCTTCATTTTGCAATTAGACGCTTTTTGTTCCTTTTAACACCATGCCATTACGCTGTCATTGTACCGTTGGAAGGTGAGTAAGAGGGGCTTATAAGGTAAGACAACGGAAAGCTCTGCCTAACATCAGGCTATTGTGTCTAGTTTCACTTTCAGTAAACGGTGGGATTAAATGTCCGGCTGGCCACTTCACGCTTCCTGCACTCCGCTCAATGACCGGTCGTGTCTCCCCGCATCCGAAGTGGCTCAGCACGGCCAGAAGTGGCAGTCCAGACGTCCGGCTGGCCATGCTCACACCCGAATACCAATGGTCTGCGGCACGGGCTGGCTCCGGCTGCAGGCCCGTTTAATTATGTATTCCGAATGAGTAGGCTGACCGGGCAACTGGGTCAGGAGGCCGACCGCGCCGGACCACAGTGGGCCATCTCCGACACATCCCGACGATCGGTCTCGGCGGCGGGGCAGTTCTGCACGGCAGCTACATCCTGACGACCGGTCTCCACGGCGGGGCAGCTCTGCACGGCAGCTACATCCTGACGATCGGCCTCCACGGCGGGGCAGCTCTGCACGGCAGCTACATCCTGACGATCGGTCTCTGCGGCGGGGCAGTTCTGCACGGCAGCTACATCCCGACGATCGGTCTCCACGGCGGGGCAGTTCTGCACGGCAGCTACATCCCGACGATCGGTCTCCACGGCGGGGCAGTTCTGCACGGCAGCTACATCCCGACGATCGGTCTCGGCGGCGGGGCAGTTCTGCACGGCAGCTACATCCTGACGATCGGTCTCCACGGCGGGGCAGCTCTGCACGGCAGCTACATCCTGACGATCGGCCTCCACGGCGGGGCAGCTCTGCACGGCAGCTACATCCTGACGATCGGCCTCCACGGCGGGGCAGCTCTGCACGGCAGCTGGTCTGGAGGCCTGTCGCCAGACCGCTGCTAGTATCGACGGATTTTTCCAGCCGTTGGCGAGTGGATTTCTCCAGATCTGTGGCCAGACTGCCATTAGTACCGGCGGATCTTTCCAGCCAGTAGGGCGTGGATTTGCCAGATCTGTGGCCTGACTTCTGTGAGTGCCGGCGTACCTTTCCAGCCGGTAGCACGTGGATTTCCCCAGATTTGTGCCAGGCATCAACAGTCCGTGCCACTTCACCCGAAGTTGAAAGTCCCCAGCGGATGCATGGCATCCCACAGCACCTGTAGGAGTGCACATATATACCGTCAGTGCAATGATACGTCATTGTGTCACTTTAAACAAATAATCTACCCAGCAAACTTCCCCGTAACCCAGATGGTTAATATATTGGTTCGGTCCACGAAACATGCTTTTCATATTACCATCGGCCATTCTACCCAGGATCGTTCACTGGCTAGGGTGCATTATCGTGACTGTTGCTAGCCCGCCGTACTCCCTGGACCCTTTCCTCACAGATGAACAGAATACCACCTTCGGTGGAGGCGTCCCAAAAGGCCGCCGCCTTACGGTCAGCCATTACCAGCTTCCCACGTCATAATTGGACCATACGGAATCCACCGCCAGACCGTGTCGATAATGGGACGGCAAACGAGCGCTTGTTATTGGCCGTGCCGAGGTCCGCTGGGGGCCGCCTGCTGGTGACTAGACGCCACCGGAGGTGTCCAATTGGCGACTAGACGCCACCGGAGGTGTCCAATAGACGACTAGACGCCACCGGAGGTGTCCAATTGGCGACTAGACGCCACCGGAGGTGTCCAATAGACGACTAGACGCCACCGGAGGTGTCCAATTGGCGACTAGACGCCACCGGAGGTGTCCAATAGACGACTAGACGCCACCGAAGGTGTCCAATTGGCGACTAGACGCCACCGGAGGTAACCAATTGGTGACTAGACGCCACCGGAGGTGCCCAATTGGTGACTAGACGCCACCTGAGGTGTCCAATCGGTGACTAGACGCCACCGGAGGTGCCCAATTGGTGACTAGACGCCACCGAAGGTGTCCAATTGGTGACTAGACGCCACCGGAGGTGTCCAATTGGTGACTAGATGCCACCGGAGGTGTCCAATTGGTGACTAGACGCCACCGGAGGTGTCCAATTGGTGACTAGACGCCACCGGAGATATCCAATTGGCGGCGACTGAGTTGCCTGCTAGTGAGCGGCGTCGCCGCCGCCGACGCGGGCGGATTCTGCCGCCGGGCGACCGTCGCTGCCCCCGGCACAGGCGGGCCCACTACGATCGGGTCGCAAACACCGTGCAGTGACCGTTCGGTCACGGCCCAGATCGGGCCCGACATTTGGGAACGCTTCCCATCGGAAAGGCGGCCGGCCGCTCGTCTCGGCCGGCGGGGAGGCCGCGGGCGGTGGCGCGCGTGTCGCGTGGGACGACGGCGGCCGCACAGGCTGGCGGAAGGCGCCGGCCGGCCGCCAGTCGCCTCGGGCCTCGCGCCGCTCGCGACCACCGCCGGCCCAGTGTCCACCGCGGCCCAGTGTCCACCGCCGGCCCAGTGTCCACCGCCGGCCCAGTGTCCACCGCCGGCCCAGTGTCCACCGCCGGCCCAGTGCCCACCGCCGGCCCAGTGTCCACCGCCGGCCCAGTGTCCACCGCCGGCCCAGTGTCCACCGCCGGCCCAGTGTCCACCGCCGGCCCAGTGTCCACCGGCGGCCCAATGTCCACCGCCGGCCCAGTGTCCACCGTCGGCCCAGTGCCCACCGCCGGCCTAGTGTCCACCGCCGGCCAATTGTCCACCGCCGGCCCAGTGTCCACCGTCGGCCCAGTGTCCACCGCCGGCCCAGTGTCCACCGCCGGCCCAGTGTCCACCGGCGGTCCAGTGTCCACCGCCGGCCCAGTGTCCACCGCCGGCCCAGTGTCCACCGCCAGCCCAGTGTCCACCGCCGGCCCAGTGTCCACCGCTGACCCAGTGTCCACCGCTAATACGCACGGGACGTGCCGCCCGTGGCCGTGTGTGTGGTTGAGGGGAGGCGCATAGCTGATCATCCGTAGGTCAGCAGGCCAATAATTGTCCGGACCATTAACACACCTTGGTGGACAAGTGTGTTAGTCATATTTCCTGATAATGTAATGCTGTTATTCTCACGCTTAAGTCCGATTGCAATCATACACGGTAATGCTATTCCAATAGTGTTGTTCTCCAAAGATCTGATCGAGCCACAGTCTACTCCTTTGCTTCACAGCTGGAGTTGCTGCTACTCGGTGGGCCCACCTCATGCAGCCACTGCACTGCACCTTTACGGCATTGACAGCGCGTCTGGCTTGTTTCAGGTGGCGGCGGCTGACGAGGAGGAGGCCACTCGGGTGGTGGAGGGGGTGACGGCAGAAGAGGAGCCCAAACAGGTGGTGCAAGGCGTGCTCGAGGGCGAGCTGGACGCCACGGCGCGAGCCGACACCGCACTGGACCAGATCGCGCTCGCGTCCCAGCTGGACGCGCGTGACTCGGGCGGCCACGGAGGCGGTCACGCCGTGCACGTACCGGCGCCGGCCGGCCACGGCGGCCGGACGCCCTCTGGCGGCTACGGCGCACCGTCCGGCGACTACGGGCCGCCGCGCCCGCCCAAGGGCGGCCCCCGCATACCCGGTCCCATCCCAGTACCGTACACCGTGCCGGTGCGCCCCAGCACTGTCGTGCTGCCCCAGGCGCCCTCTGGTGGATACGGAGGACAGAGCGGCGGACATGGTGGACAGGGCGGCGGACATGGAGGACACGGCGGCGGACATGGGGGACACGGCGGCGGACATGGTAGACCCAGGCCCGTCTACAGGCCCAAGCCCGTCTACCGGCCCCGACCTCGCCCTCACCCGCGGCCTCACAAGCCCAAGTCGGTGTACGGGCCTCCGGCCAGTCATTACGGGCCTGCCGCTCCCACCTACGGCCCACCGAAGGCTACCTACGGGCCGCCGCCGAAGCCGAGTGGACAGTACGGCGCTCCCAGCGGTGGACACGGAGGTGGAGGCCACAGCAGTGGTGGACACGGCAGCAGCGGTGGAGGGCACGGCAGCGGCGAAGGGCACAGCGGCGGAGGAGGCGGACACAGCAGCGGTGGAGGCGGACACGGAGGCGGAGGTGGAGGGCACGGCGGCGGAGGAGGCGGACACGGCGGCGGAGGCGGAGGTTACAGCGGAGGTGGGGCGCCCAGCAGCGGTGGAGGTCACGGCGACTCTCACAGTTCTAGCAGCCAGCACTCGGGGGCTTATGTGGCGCCGCCTCCGCACGACCAGTCCTACTCGTCCCCACAGCACGGCGGAGGTCACGGCGAAACCCACGGCTCCTCTTCGCAGGGGTATGAAGCTCCTGCGCAGCCAGAACAGGGCTATGGTGAGCCAAAAACACCGGAGCCGAGCTACGAGTCCCCCGCGCAGCCCGAACAGAGCTACGCCGAGCCGCCGGCGCAGCTGGAGCAGGCGTACGAGCCGGCGCCGTCGCATCAGGTGGCCGAGGAGTACGGCGCGCCGCAAGCTCAGGCGCAGGTCAGCTACGAGGCGCCCGCCTCGGCCGGCGGCGGCTACAGCGGCGCGCAGGAGACATACTCAGCCCCGGCTGAGCCGGCGGCGCAGTACCAGGAGCCAGTGTCGGCGGCGTCGACCGGCCAGCAGTACGGCGCGCCCGCCGCCGGGCAGGACTACGGCGCTCCGGCCGCGTCCCAGGACTACGGCGCTCCGGCCACGTCCCAGGACTACGGCGCCCCGGCGACCAGGGCCGAGGTGTGGCCAGTACCCGCCTCCGACATGCCTCGAATCGAGTCGCTCGACGTGCAGTGCGATAAGTCGCTGATGCGAGTCTCGGTTAAGTTTGACCGGCCCTTCTCGGGCATCATCTTCAGCAAAGGCCACTACAGCAACGGCAACTGCGTCCACCTGCAGCCTGGCTCGAGCAGCGCCGATGCCCGTTTCGACATCAGCATCAACGCCTGCGGCACGACCGGCAACACCGAAAACGGCCTGTACGGCTACGGTTCCGACTCGGGCTCTGGCTCCTTCTTCGAGAACACCATCATTATCCAGTACGATCCGCAGGTGCAGGAGGTATGGGACCAGGCGCGCAAACTGCGCTGCACATGGCACAATCAGTATGAAAAGGCGGTGACGTTCCGGCCGTTCCCGGTGGACATGCTGGACGTGGTGCGGGCCGACTTTGCCGGCGACAATGTCGGCTGTTGGATGCAAATCCAGGTGGGCAAGGGCCCGTGGGCCGCGGAGGTGTCAGGTCTAGTGAAGATCGGACAGACGATGACCATGGTACTCGCCATCAAGGACGACGACAACAAGTTCGACATGCTGGTGCGCAACTGCATGGCGCACGACGGCAAGCGCGCGCCGATCCAGCTGGTCGACCAGGCCGGCTGCATCACGCGGCCCAAGCTCATGTCCAAGTTCACGAAGATCAAGAACTTCGGCGCGTCCGCGTCCGTGCTGTCGTACGCGCACTTCCAGGCCTTCAAGTTCCCCGACTCGATGGAGGTGCACTTCCAGTGCACGATCCAGATCTGTCGGTACCAGTGCTCGGACCAGTGCCAACCTGTCATCGAGCCGCGACCGGCTGGCGGCTACGACGCGCCGGCCGCGCAGGGCTACGACGCGCCGGCCGCGCAGGGCTACGACGCGCCTCGCGACAAACGCCGCGTGCGACGTTCGGCTCAGGCGCAGGACGTGGGCATCAATCGGGTCATTCAGGTGGTGTCGACGCGCGACCTGGCGTTCGTGCTCGAGACCCCCGCTGCCAATGCCACCGAGACGGTGGTGTTCCCCGTCGACGCCGACGCGCACCGGATCTGCATGTCGATGCCCGGCTTCGCGGCGACGCTGATCGTGCTGCTGGCCATCCTGGTGATCTCGTCGCTGCTGTCGGCGTTCCTGTGCCTGCGGTACCGAGGCTTCGGCGGCGATCGGTCCATGCTGTCCGCCTTCGAGAACCCCATCTTCCTGCACAAGAAGACGAGCCAGTTCTGAGGCAGCGCGTCCTCGTGTGCTGGGAGCGATGTCGGGTGACCCCCTACCAGCTACACCCTCACGTTTCTTGACGAGGCGACCGCCCATCGTCCACAGCCCCCCGTGACCTCACAGGAGAGCCAGCCTGGCTTTGCTGTGCGGAAGACATGCTCTTGTGCAGTTGGCGTCACGCGAGTGAAAGCCGGTCACTGGTTGAAAGGCCGATCACCACGGATCTGAGTGGAGGCGCTCACATCTGAAGTTCTATTGAATATGAAGGTTCCATCAGTTTCGGCCTGGGCTGGCAGAATAAATGGAGCTATCGAGCGAGCAGGCCATTCCACCTGGACCGGAATGAGGGCAGCCCTATCATCTATCCATTCGTTGGACGGGCAGGGCCTCGATCTAGGTCCGGTGAGGAGCCTGGCCAAAGGGTTCATTACGTTTGCTCATGACGAGCACGCAGGGTCGGGGTAGGTGTTGGCACAAAAGAGGCGCATATAGATAGAAGCACGTCTCCCGAGCCACGCCAACTGCCCCTTCCTGGTTCCTTGCACCCATCGTTGAGCGGATGTGACGTCGTTAAACAGTGACGTAATCGTACATCAGATATCACATACTACGCATGCGACATGCCCTATGTCATGCACTGCATAGCATACCACATGCTATCTGGTATGTCATATCGTGTGCATCACGTCACATGCCAGAGATGTGACGTCCGCTCAACGAAGTGATGCCATACCATGTCCGAGGCGCAGGTCGGGAGACGTGAGATTCCGAGCGTGTTTCCGTCCAGGGGCTTTTTGCAATGCCAGTGATACGTGTGTGTGTTTGTGGAGATCGAATGACTGTCAACCCTCAAAAGGGTCTGTTTTGTTCTTCTATCTGTTATGCCACGTGCCGTGCCTACAGCATTTTGCCACCAACCTAGCTCCGGAGTAGGTTTGTGTTTAATTATCGAAAGGTTGTTAGCTTGTTTTGCCTTGACGAGTTGTGACAGCGACGGTTTTGTTTTCCTGTCAGGACTCGATAACACGGTGTTATTGGTGTATGTGTGGGGGAGGGGGTTGGAGGGGTGAGACCATACGGGAAACATGCAGCTGGTCATGAGAGGACCTTCATGTATTGTATATGCTTGTTCGCCGGATGCGTTGAATGTGAGTGTGCGGATTCATGTGCTGCATGGTATGTGAATGTCGAGAATATACGCTCTTTTGTAAGAACCCTTGCTGTTTGCACGGCTCTGGGACCAAGGACCCATTCTGGTTCCAACAATTATTTTTTATGGAAACATAATGCATTGATGCGTGTGAATTAATGCATTATGAGAGAACAACTAGAAGCCAGTCGAAAGATTCTGTAGCCGATAGCTACTCGGCTTACTGCTAGCAATCTCTGAGGAAGTTATGCGATTTGAACGCTGAACAGTTTGACTAAATCAGTGGTACCTGCAAAAAGCATCAGAGATGAGCCAACCTTCACCTGTCGAACGCATTTCGCCAGCCGGGCAATTTGATGCTACCTGCGCCATTTCACTCACAACTGAGTTAGAACCACGCACCAATCCAAAACCAACACTGCGTGTCACAGTAAATCCAGCCATCAGTGAATCGAATGGGCAGATCCGATGTCAGCATTTTCAGAAACGTCTGCTGTCGGTGACTGAGCGTGCCCATGCACCGAATCTGCTCTAGGTAGAACCGCCGACTAAGCACCAAGCTGGTGCTATTTTGTCTGTCGACGGATCATCTCATCACGTAACATGTACCGCAACGAGGTCAGGCTAGGAGAAGCAATCGCAGCTCGTCTGTCGATCTATCATCTATCTCATCACGTAACATGTACCACAACGAGGTCAGGCTAGGAGAAGCAATCGCAGGCCGCGTCAGTGCGCGATGACTTGTAAAAGCTTGGTAACAACTAAGTTTGATATTCTCCGACAAAAAGTGCAATTAAACTCAAATGTATTTGTCATAGAGGCATGTTATGTCAGAGAACACCACCCGAGATCAATTGAGATTCGTGACTTAATTTGACCCTGAGAAGGTCTTCGGGGGATGCTCTGGGTGCATAAAGAATGGCATTCAACGCACAACACTTAACACGCGCCCTGGAGGGGGGGGGGCGAAATCCGCTCACCCCTCCAGTTTTTCGTAGATAACTCCAGATTTTACCGGTCGATGTGCGCCATTGTTTGTGTACCTGTCAATAAATGACCGGCGCGTTGTTTGAAGTAAGAAAAATGAAAATCGACTGAATATTTTTCGAGTTGGTGGTCGCTAAAGTAAAGATTTCTTCTCAGCGCCAGATCACAAATATCGTCGCTGATGCGCTTCACGTATATTAGCAAAAAGGAAGTGTTCTTGGCAACACTAGCGACTTGTTTGATGTACCTTGTCATGCTAAATTGTTCCAGTCATGTCAAGTCACCGAGGTCAAGTCAGGTCAAGTTCATAACAGGTTAACACACGCTCTAGATGGGGTATGGCGAAATCCGCCAATCCTTCCGATTTTTTCGTACATAACTCCATATTGTACCGGCCAATATACACCAAATTTTTCGCGTACCTGCTTAGAAATGACCGGCGCATTGCTTAAAGCAAGAAAAGTGGAAATCGGCCGAGAGGTTTTCAAGTTAGGGGCCGTTAAAATAAAAACAATTCGCAGCGCCAGACCACAAAAATCGGCGCTGATGCGCTTCCCGTATATTGGCAATAGGGAAGTGTTCTTGACAACACTAGCGACTTGTTTGATGCATATTGTTATGCTATATAATTTAAAAGTCATGTTAGGTCGCCGAGGTCAAGTGAGGTCAAGTTCATAATAGGCTAATGGAACCCAACTTGGTCAACTGGAATGTGTCATAAATGCAAATAACTGTCATGCGATTGATGTCACTTTACATGTTACTCCCTATACATCCCGAAATCTACTGTTTGTCATTGTGTGCCTAAGCATTTCCATACTTTATTCATGTATTTCACTCCTTTATTTGCGAAGCCGATTGTGCCGAGCCGCCCAACGGAGCAGTCGGGATGGGAGCCCGGTTCCGGCAACTGGAGCAGGTAATGACCTAATAAAGTGCTCCTATATAGGTGACCTGAGGTCAAATGGCGGATCTGACATCTGTATTGCATCATTAGAAATGTCCAAAACATCATTAATGCCAATTTTGGATTATTTAAACACAACCACAGCGATCCATAACAATGACAAGCCAAGCCACGCAAAACCAGAACATTTTGTTATATTGACCTCATTTGACCTTGAAGATATTGATCTAAGGTCATGAACTTTGCACACAATAGAGGTCACTATCGTGCCCATCTACCCTGTGAATTTCGTTGCTCTAGCCTTCATAGGAGCTGAGATCTTAGGGGGCGGAATCCGCCCCCCCCCCCTCCAGTGCGCGTTATTTTCAGAGGCCCTCCAGGGCGCGTGTTAACCTATCCCGTCTCGGGGGGGGTCTTCAACCGCCCCCTAAACGTTTTTTCGCGGAGAATGGACGAACGGCGCGCGGCAACGCGCCCAAATTTGGCATGCCTTTTCCCACATCAATTTGGCATGCTGTTTCAAAATGTTAAAGTCAGGTCATCTAGGGTCAACGAGTTAGTCAAGGTCAAGTGAGGTCACCTCCAAAAAAGTTCAACCAGTCGTCACGCTTTAACGGATACAGATATTTTAATGAAAATTTCAGCGTTTGCTTATCTTTAGGGATGCAACAAGTCGTACGAGCATAATTTTTATCTTTTTTTTCGTTTTTGACTTCATATAAATTTTGCATATTTGCCAATTGCAGTTCATATAGAAGATTCTGGCTAAAGTAAGCATTTTTTTAGGGCAAGTTGATTTCCAGCAACGTTTTTAGGTCTGCTCTACCCATTGGAAAAGGGAAATTAATGACAACTTGAAAACTCGAAATTTTGAAGTTTCCCAAAAAAAATTATTTATTTTTTGTTGGCAAGAAATATGGCACTGGTCGATTTCTTTGTCTAATTTAAAATAAATTTGTTTTTTAATATTTACCCCAAAATGAACTCCCTAGAGCCAAAAACGTAATGTACGTTGTGAAAAGTCGTGAAAACATAGCCCCCTGGTGACGCACTTTTGGGGGGAAATTGTTTGGGGGGTGGATCCGGACCCTACTCGTCGAGCGCTTTCCGATGACATCTCTTTCGTTCTCGTGTGACGCTTAGTTTGGATTTTAGATGGGTTACTAACCGCCAACCCCCCCCCCCCCCCCCACACACACACCCCTGAGACGGGGTGTGAGGATCTGACCGGAGAGACGGCGCGGGTTAAGGCACCTCATTTAAAGTACTGCACTTAACCACGCCGTCTCGGGGATCTTTTTCAACCCCCTAAGGCTTTTCGCGGATTGTGGAAATCAGCGTACGGCAGCGCGCCGGAATTTTGCATCCCTTTTCCACATCAATTTGACATGTTGTGTGATAATTTCGAGGTCAGATTATTCACGGCCACTGAGTTAATCAACGTCACCTCCAAAAACCATCGTCACGCACTATAGGGGAATTATATTTTGGTGAAATGTTCAGAGTTCACTTATATCTAGGGGCACAACATAACTAACCAGAGATGGGTAAATACTTTGTGCGTTTTCATCACATATTTGTTTTGATATTTGCCAAATAGTGATAAAATATAAGATTCTGGATAAAGCAAGCACTTTTAATGGGCTGGATTTACCTAAAGCGTTTCTTGATGCGCTCTACCTATTACAAAAATATAAATTTAAAAGAGCGAAGACACAAAGTACTGGGACATAAAAAAGGAAATGTTTTATATTTGGGTGAACACACATTTTGGGACAATGACAGAATTCACCTTCCTTTTCTGATAGCAAATAAGTTTTGGTTTTCAGAATTTCCCAAAATGAACTCCCCGGAGTCAAAAACATGACGTCAGTCATGACATCATAGTGACCCCCTAGTGACGTTACTTTTTGAGGGGACAATGTTTTGGGGTGGTTTCTGGTCCTACTCGTCGATCACCTTCTGATAACACCTCTTTCGTTTTCGTGCAACGATTAGTTTGGATATTAAAGGGGTGGGATCAAAATAAATAGGCATAGAGATATATGGTTGACAGATACTAATCTTCGTTAGTAAGCTGCTGCTCAGAAGTTGTTAGAAATTTATGCTGTGGAATATTTCGCATTCAAGTAGGAAATGCAAACACATAACAGGTGGGTTTACGAGGGGATAGTTTCGGGGCGGGGTTTTCTAGGACTTAGAACATAGGTCCCCAAACTTCTGAATATATCATTGACTCTATGTTGCGGACTGGAAAAATAGACCCAAAAACCGCACAATGTCCCGCCATGCCCCAAATTCAGACGTTCTGCCACCTCTAATGTAGGATGGATAACATTCTGTCATTGTCAATGGAGAGGTGTGTGGTTGCATGAGAAGAAAGCACCGCTGGACCGGGCCCGGGCTCGGGTCCGGACCCAGGCCCGGACCGGGAACCAGACTCGGATCCGAGCCCGGGTGTCCACCGTTCTCCACTCCTTCCTAGGTTGATTATGGTGGGATAATGCAATACAAACATGGCCCACACAGCTTGGCTTGCCATGATTGACTAGTATATATTTAAATAAATTTGTTGTTTGTTTAACAAAAATGACTTGGAAGCATCACGCAGACCTTGCTTGCGCTGCAACTATATTGTGCAAAGGTCACAGTGTGAATTTATTGGCACAGCGCAGACACAGATGCAATGCGGACAAATGGAGTATCGAACTTAAAACGAAACCTGCTGGTTAATTGACCTCTTACTGATGTGAAGTCCTACAGGTATACTGGTTCGCTCATTTCCGACATCGTCTAAACAATTTGAAGTAATACTCAATTAGCACTAGAGTGCGACGAAAACGGTGAAATTTAAGTGAACTCAAATCCTGCCTGACATTCCCAGACTATCGACTAGAATCTGGACACGAGGAGCTGGAACAGAAGCTTCCGCTGCGACAGACCGAACTTCGTGACGAACCGCTGAGACTGATTGGCGTAACTGTACCGGAACGAGACCGTGTCGTGGGTGGGGAGGGAGCCACCCCTGGAGCCACCACAGAAACGGCAGCCAACGCGTAGTGCACTCTAGGTGCGCGCCGACCATCACTGGGGATCACTGCTACAGACCATCGCTGGGGATCACTGCTGCAGACCATCACTGGGGATCACTGCTGCAGACCATCGCTGGGGATCACTGCTGCTGACCATCACTGGAGACCACCGTCACACCGGGCAATCACTGGAGACAACCATCACAGCAGGCAATCATTGGGGATCACTGCTGCAGACCATCAATGGGGTTCACTGATGCAGGCCATCACTGGGGATCATTGCTGCGGACTATCACTGGGGATCACTGATGTAGATCATCACTGGAGACCACCGTCACACCGGGCAATCACTGGAGACAACCACCACAACAGGCAATCACTGGGGATCACTGCTGCAGACCATCAATGAAGACCGGCCAGGCCCTGATGCTGTGAAGTGGTGATCGACTGATGTTGTGAAGTGGTGATCGACTGATGTTATAAAGTGGAGCTGTGAAGTCGTGCGTGTCGCTGTCCTATCTGCTCTTGAGGCTCGTATCCTGGAGAAAGTTGAGAATCAGGTGTGGTACTGACATTTGTCACGCGTTCACGCAAATCGCGACCTCGATTCGTGACTAACACCAGAGCATTTGTCTCATTTAGACCCCCTTTCACTAAAGCTTGTTGTGAGCAAGACAGAGAGATGTAGTAGATGATGTGCTGTAATGTCATGCCTGAAATTTCAGAGGTACACAAAAAATTGTATCTACTTTTTGGGTGGGGGTTAATCTTGCAGATTTTACCGAACCGGTTACTGTCGGAGGGCAGTCGGGCAACCATCTTAGTGTCTTAGGAGGTTAGTCATAAAGCAAATGAGACTTCGTGCTTCAATGCTGATTATATGCAAAACTGAAGACTTAGTCCAGCACAGGTAACACGTACAAAATTCAGGGTCTCCGATCCTTTCTAGGTCGGTCAGTTAGTTAGTTAGTTATTGGGGTTTAAAGGCGCATCGACTGCAGAGGTCATGCAGCGCCCATAACATAGTCACTCATATCATGTTGTAGAACGGAAGTTGGTACTCAATGTGGCATTGTAAAATCCACTGTCGTGATATACAGCATAACCATACCAGTTCTAGCACATACTTGTCGTATTAATGGGGCGTATACACCACGATCCTGTCTAGGTCAAATGCTTGAAAGTGTGCGATGAACATTTCACAGAGCTAACATTTGATACAGATAGCGCTTATGAAAAAGCAATAAATAGTGGAATTAAAGCAACTTCGAACGCTTTCCGCCATATTTGATTTTTTATCGCGAGAGCAGATGGTGGTTTCTTCAACTTCATCATCGAGGCATTCCAGGAACACACCTCGCGATCGGAAGTGTTCGTTGTTGCGTCTTGTATGATTGCGCTTAACGCATCGTAGAACACTTGCCACGACTTCGGTCGGTATATATGAATATATGCAAGTTATGAGAAAACTGGAGAGCAGCCGTCCTGTAATAACGCAATGGTCGAACCTCGGAGGTTCCTCCTGAGTTTATCTCCGCCAGATTTCGAAACATATTATACAATTAAACAAATACATTTTCGGCGCCGTTGCGCCGATTTGGCAACGGGACACAACATTCGTGACGGCAACACCAGAGCATTTGTCTCTTAATTAAATTGTATTATCCTTATCGGTCAGATCACGCCGAACGCGGTACTCTCTCTTCCCATCTCCCACTCTCTTATCTCTCTCTTCTCTCTCCCTCTCTATCTCTCTCTCTCTCCCTCTCACACAGGCTTTGGTGACTCCTTTGCGGAAAGAAAGACATTTCTTCACTTCCTCTCCATGTAAATCCAGCCATAAATATCTCATCATTCCTGAACTCAATGTTGATTTGCATACTTTGAGTTACTTTCATGCTCAGAAATTTCCTCACCATCACACTCCGCTCTGTCTTGTTATCCGCTGAAACTATTGTGCAAAAGTTATAGGGCACTATGATCTGGATTTCTGAAGTCGCTTGGAACGTAGCCCGTCGGTGTGTCAGAAGAACGCAAGACCCTCTTAATGCATGCATACATATATACATACATACATATATGTATATATGTAGTTATATATATATGTATATATATGTACATATATATGTATATATCTGCATAAATAACATGAGCGTGACCTACAGCAACTAAATGCATCTATGTGGTTAGTTGTAAACCTCATAATTCTGTCAAAATCTACGTTGTTAAAGGAAGTTGCTTATTTGACATGCCTGCTCGCGTTGACTGCACATGATCAATGTAAGCAGATTACACAATGCGTTTCTTCATGTTGTGTTCCGAATGGAAAATCACCTCCGTCAAGTCTAGCAAATGATTGAAATCCTTAGCTTCGCAAAAGACGGCAACTTTTCATTTTCAACACAAGGTCCGTTTGTTCTTGTAAAACCTGTCAAATAAATCTCTACCCGTCTCCTAAGCATACACCGCATTTGGGGAGGCTTTGCATGTGATGCACGTGAATGCTGCTCTCACCTTCGGGTTTGCTTAAACATCTCGATAAAATTGGCTTGCAATCATAACGTGCGAACACCTGAGTTAAAAACAAACCCAAAGGTGAGAGGGGCACGGCAGCGTACAGGAACCCATGTGAGCTCGGTACAAATAGCTTGGCTATGTTGGAGAGACAGCGAATGGAAAGTGCAAAAGGATTTACGAGCCCAGACCGAGCGTACGCGCATGGATAAAAGCATGCATTGTGCAGTATCCAGCATAATTTCATAGTTTTAGGTTTGCCTACCAGGTACAAAATCAATTATTTGCGTATCAGTTATGCTAAATGCCCTTCTGGGTGGAAGGCATCGCAATGCAAACACTAAACAAAAAGCTCGTGTAACGCTTCATGCAAGACCATGATGAGAAAATGGAGGAAGGAGAAAAACCAAGTCTGAATACATACACTTAGCAAAATATATTCATTTTTGCACAGTTAACTTGAGAAAGTAAGTGAGAAAAACAAAAAATGACCAAGTTGCGCATTGATAAAGACATAAAGACATAAAAGATTAGTGCAACTATGAGCCACAAGGGACCTTCTTGGATGCACTCTGTACGCTGAACCAGTTGCCCACCAAATCTGTCAATCAGCCCTCCCTGTAATACTGAAAAGCAAGCCCTCTATTCTTATAATGATTGTCTATGCTGTTTTTAAAGATGTTCAATGTGCTGCTACTGACAATGTTTTCTGGCAGCTGGTCCCAGTGTTCTACTACCCTGTTGGTGAAGAAAGTCTGGCTTAACCTTGTCTTGCTGCATTCAATTAGCAGACAGGGTAATGTTATGGTGAAGGTCAAGGACATGTTAATATCAAGGAGAGGATTGCTGAGAAACACCAAACATGTCAAGATGACAAGACGACACTTTACTCAATATGCTCTCTTATAGTCTATTTAATATGACAGGACATTGAACGGACACCTGCGTTGATAAGCCCATCGTGGACTGCTGTTACATTTATTGCAAGAGTTATCGGAAACAAATACGCTACGTATTATTTTGGAAGAGCACATTGGCATTAAACAAAGGAAAACGAACCGGGTTAAGCATAGGTAACCAACATTGAAATGTCTCTCTGGTGTCAATTGCACTGAATACAAATTCTCTGATACCGAAGATGGATGGCATATCCCCAAACTGTCTGAGCCCTGAAATGATCACTGAAGTAAGTCATTTTTATTCAGACCTTACTACCTTATTCCAAGATACCTTATTCAGACCTTACTACCTTATCCATAACATCCACTGCACGTGGAGGACATGTATCGTTAAATAAATAAATAAATAAATAAACAAGATTTCATTTTTCAATGCCGTCAACCCGTTTATTAGTCGTTGTACTGCTTGCAGCTGGGGTTACTTTGGCGTTTCAAATAATATTCTTCATCTACCTATCGCACTTACATAATCATTATCATTGCGCTAAAACATTAAAAATATTGCCAATTATATTACAATTGCCTTTATATTTCCATAACATGGACCAAAAACTGATTTATACTCCAGACAGGCGTTGCATTACCGACGGTTGGCATAGTATATCCTGAAGCGCACAGTAGCGCATACAAGCATGGCGTACTAGATGATCACACCATGCTGATTGGCATATTTGTAATCAATGTGCTCTGCTACTTAAATGTGACACTGATACGAAATTGGCAAACTTTCCAGTACCTGAATTATCCGTTTCCAAGGAAGCTACTCCTCGGATGTGGAACGATAAAGAGCATGGCTGGGATGAAGCCATTATGCCATACACAAAAGGTCTCCAGAATCGAAAAGAAAATACTGAAAACGGAAACTTTTCCTATAATTCAGCCATATTTCGTGGATAACCATGACTTCTCGTCGCCCCACATTGGACCCACCCCCTGTGCGTATGCCGTTAGCTGAAACTTATAAGCCATTTTGCGAAAATGTCAACGATCATTAATCTAAGATAGTTGTCTAGATTAATCAACATTAACCTAGCCAAAGATCATTAATCTAAGACATGGAACTATGCATTACTCGAGCGATTTCGAATCGGTGTGTCATCGGATCCGCAAAAACGGTTCAATGCTCATGTGTGGTGACAACGTCCCGTCGAGCGAAAGTCGCATCCGGGCTGAGGTCAGCATTCATCCTTCGACCGGGGAGGGTTCCCGCGGAGCTCACACCTGTCCACCAACAAGCGCCCCATTCATTCGTCAGCACCGCGGCTGCCACCTGTTGTCAGACGCTCGAACTAGGGGCCGTTGACTTGATCCTACTGACCTGGAGAGACATTCCTCGAAGTGCGTGGAGGACGCCCACCGGCCGCCAGCGAATTCCGCACGTGTTACGAAACTAGTGTCCCAGTCGCGCCACTGGGCGACGTCAGCGCACCTTGCGGGAAGTAATGGAAACCAGAGTGTGCGCTGCATTGATAGATGGCAGTAGTATTCACAAAATGTGCTTGTAAGTTCAACGATGATTAGATTGGTTCCTGACTTTTGAGCCTGCATGACTCATTTCGGATCGGGATGAAGTCGGGATCGCGAAAAACAACGCCATTCGGTGAAACGACTCTTGAATCGCCCTACTTGCGCTGTGGATATTCGTCTTTGACTCGCAAGTTCCTGACAAGTCCCAAGTGTCTACCCCATGGAAAACACTATGCAGACCGGAATGACAGAAGTTGATTGCACGCACCCATTAACCATGCATTACATTTCGGAGCTTCCCACCAAAATCTTTTCAGTTATCCACGTTAATACCGAGGGTAAAGGCATGGGAAGTATAAAACATTGCACACTTACCAGACAGATAAAGTGCGCTGAGACTTTATACGAGTATGAGAAAACCCGACTCTCTGAAGCAATAAATACTAAGGGCCTTTCCTTTATCAGTTGGCAAACAGTTGTATCATCATCCCGCATGTTGAATTAACTCATGTGTGTTGATGCCATGGAGGGTGTTGTTCATGCATTGTAAGATATATATTTTTCCCTGCGTGTCATTGTGTACTTGTACCTATATGGGGAACACGAGCGCTTTAACTAATCGCTGCATAGTCTCACGTAGCACGAGGCGTCTCATCTTAGCCAGTACGATCAAAATACAATAGCAGAGCCGCATGGTGCTCGTAATGTGCTGTCCAGAGTGGAAGCAATCATCCACCATAACACGCATAATTTTAACGCAATGTGACGGTACATGAGGACGGCGGGGCGGCAGCGTCTCCCCGTCAGACACGGGGAGGTCGGGGCGGCAGCGTCTCCCCGTCAGACACGGGGAGGTCGGGGCGGCAGCGTCTCCCCGTCAGACACGGGGAGGTCGGAGCGGCAGCGTCTCCCCGTCAGACACGGGGAGGTCGGGGCGGCAGCGTCTCCCCGTCAGACACGGGGAGGTCGGGGCGGCAGCGTCTCCCCGTCAGACACGGGGAGGTCGGAGCATCAGCGTCTCCCCGTCAGACACGGGGAGGTCGGAGCGGCAGCGTCTCCCCGTCAGACACGGGGAGGTCGGAGCGGCAGCGTCTCCCGTCAGACACGGGGAGGTCGGAGCGGCAGCGTCTCCCCGTCAGACACGGGGAGGTCGGGGCGGCAGCGTCTCCCCGTCAGACACGAGGAGGTCGGGGCGGCAACGTCTCCCCGTCAGACACGGGGAGGTCGGGGCGGCAGCGTCTCCCCGTCAGACACGGGGAGGTCGGAGCATCAGCGTCTCCCCGTCAGACACGGGGAGGTCGGAGCGGCAGCGTCTCCCCGTCAGACACGGGGAGGTCGGAGCGGCAGCGTCTCCCCGTCAGACACGGGGAGGTCGGAGCGGCAGCGTCTCCCCGTCAGACACGGGGAGGTCGGGGCGGCAGCGTCTCCCCGTCAGACACGAGGAGGTCGGGGCGGCAACGTCTCCCCGTCAGACACGGGGAGGTCGGGGCGGCAGCGTCTCCCCGTCAGACACGGGGAGGTCGGAGCATCAGCGTCTCCCCGTCAGACACGGGAGGTCGGAGCGGCAGCGTCTCCCCGTCAGACACGGGGAGGTCGGGGCGGCAGCGTCTCCCCGTCAGACACGGGAGGGTCGGGGCGGCAGCGTCTCTCCGTCAGACACGGGGAGGTCGGAGCGGCAGCGTCTCCCCGGTGTGCACCACCGCCGGACTGTCCGCTACCGTCGGGCCAACGTTGGCGGAGCAGGTGTGTAGTAGGTCGGGCAAGCTGGGAACGTGCAGGAATGTCGGGCTTGGGCTCAGGCTCAGGCTTCTCTGAAGGGGCCAGGAATTGCCGAATGTCATTCCATGCGGCGAATTTTGAAGGTCTGTGTGATGTCAAAGGAGTCAGATAGTGCCCGTCGTTCAGCTGCTTTGGCCGTGCTACGACGAGAGAGGTACTCACCTTCATTCCTAACATGGCGTCAATGGTTTGTCAGTTAGAGCCTGGTCCCTGACTGCGATAGATTCTCTGACGTCATCTCGTCTTGTAGCCATGGCTGTGGCTAATGCCAGGCCTATATGTGTCACAGTGGCATATGTTGGTTCATATTGGAATGCCATGCCGCCAGCTGACCGTCCCATTTCTCAGATACGGCTTCGATCTGACGAACTAAAGTCCCGTCAGTCAATAGCAAGTCTAAGCACAGCTCGTCCTGGTTTGGCTGACCGTACAGTGATCATTGTGGGCTATTGCCGGGCCTTGACATTAATCACCGCTGAGGCTATTGAGCGGTGATCGCTGACGTTGTTGGCGACTAGCACATCGGTGGCGGACCCAGGCTGAGTTGCTGTGAGGTGATCCATCAGGGTCGGATTAGCGCCAGGACTGGTGGGCGAGGGTGTCAGCTGGCCGAGTGAAAGGTAGCACAGCAGCTGCATATCTGATGACATTCATGACCCGGTAGATTGAAGATCGTCACGGTTGGTGTCGCCGAGGATATTCCTCCCCGGGTCAGATGAGATGCGGGGGGAGACGTTTAAGAGCCACATCATATTTTTCCGGGATAGAGACCAAAGGAGCAGACGGAAGAACACATCTTTCAGAACCTTCATTTACACTTGGTTTGCATTTCAAGTAGAAATATCTGTCCAAGTTCATTACAGGTGATTGGCCTGAGACGGATCAATGAGAGTTACGCTCCAAAATCTGAAAAGTGCCGTCCTTCAGAGTAGTTGAAGCAAAACAACACCAAACTCAAATCTGTCGTTCTTTTATCGAGACGAATACCTCTGCTCTCTCAAAGTTATATTGAAGGTCAAGGTTTTTACCCGAAGGGTAGGTAAAATACCCACGTTTTCACCCTATTGAGTGGGGAAAGTTGAATTTGGCGCATGATTTTCATACCAAATATGATAAAGAGCATGCATCCGCATTCTTGTTCGCAGTATCTGTGAAATGGATGTCAAACAATGACAAGGTCAGGTAGACTAGCATGCATAGTCTTCACAGTGCCACCTTACACATATTGTTGCTATTCCTCGTAAAATATTAGATGATTTCGGTTTCTGAACTGCCTAAATTTCCCGACTTTTTATTGGGTGGTCAACCAATGATCTGAGGGGACCTGACCTCATTTGATCTCATCATATTCAATCTGGTTTGAGATGCCTAAGAATCACTTTTTCAAGTCGAATACATTTACAAGTTCTTACAGTCGAAGGTTAAAATTATTGCTATCAATCATCATATTGTCTTAACCCGCGCCGTCTTTCCTGTCAAATCTTCCCACCCCGTCTCGGGGGGGGGGGTTGAAGACCCCCCTCATAAATCCAAACTAAGCATCACACGAAAACGAAAGAGGTGTCATCGGAAAGCGCTCGACGAGTAGGGTCCGGGTTCACCCACCCAAAAAATTTCCCCAAAAGTGACGTCACCAGGGGGCTAGATTTTCACGATTTTTAACGACTTGCATTATATTTTTTTACTCTGGGGAGTTCATTTTGGGCGATATATGATAAAACAAAATTTATTTGGAATGAGAAAAGGATAGCGTAATCGACCAGGGCTATAATGTTTTTTGGCCCCACAAATTTTTTTTTTGGTTTGAAATTTCAAAATTTTGAGTTTTCCATTTTCTGTTATTTTCCTTCTCCAATGGGTAGAGCAGACCGAGAAATGTTGTTGGAAGTCAACTTTCGCTAATAAAGAATGTTTACTTTAGCCAGAATCCTGTGTTTGAACTGCAAAATGGCAAAAACGCAAAATTTATATGTAGTCAAAAACGAAAAAAAAGAAAAAAATTTAACTCGTACGTTTTGTTGCAGCCATACAGATAAGCAAACGCTCAAAGTTTGCTTAAAATATCTGTATTCGTTAAAGCGTGACGACTGGTTGAACTTTTTTGGAGGTGACCTCACTTGACCTTGACTAACCCGTTGACCCTAGATGACCTGACCTAAACGTTTTGAATCAGCATGTCAAATTGATGTGGGAAAAGGTATGCCAAATTTGGGCGCGCTGCCGTGCGACATTCGTCCGTTATCCGCGAAAAACCTGAGGGGGACGGTTGAAGACCCCCCGAGACGGGACGGGTTAACGTGATCTAAGGTCAGGTCAAGAGGTCTGAAGCGTGACAGTTCACAAACATGATTCATATAATATCAGTTTTCTTGGGAACCCGAGGGTATTGCAGCTTGAACTGACTTGATCTGAGCATACGGCGTGGCTTGACCGCACCATATGATTTTCAGATATCGAACGGTGCAAACATGTTTTTAGTGGTTCTGCTGAATGGACCCGAGACACACACACGCACACACGCGCGTGCACCCACCCACACACACACACATACACACACTCACACATACACACACACACACACACATATATATATATATATATAATCCTTCTTTTTCTTTTTTTTGTATTGTATTATATTTTCAATTCATTCACCTTCATGAACATCATGTCACTGGGGTGATCTATTATGACCTCCAAAACTTCAGCATGGCCTATGATGAAGACATGCACTGAGATGTGCATCATAAGCTATATTGGCTTGCCAATGACATTTTCTCCGTACCACCAACACGTGCACATCGGAAACTAGTTTTCAGTCCTGACTCTTTTATCCGCAACTCTTTTGTGACGTTTGACCTACTCTGTATTTACCTTTTTTACTATGATCACTATACAATTTTGTGTTCATTTACGCTAATTCTTGAGCATAGTTGCCGACAGAAAGTAACCTCTGCCTTTTTCAAAACCAATTCTATTGATGTAAATCCAGGTTCTAATATTGATCTGATACGACCTTTTGTGACCTCATTATCCGACAAATACAAATTGTGATATGCTTCGGGTATCTGTGATCAGAGCTTTCTAACGGTGTTTTGCATTCTATCCTAGCTTACGAAGATCTGAAGTTAGATGGGAAGTTGTTCTCAAGAACACTCCCTCCTATCGGCCCAACAAAGGTAGATGTGACGGCCCAAGCAGCGGGGACTGCATGTCGGCTGTATTTTCGCGACGACGTGCGTCAGCCGATAGTGTATTGGCCGATGATCAGCTGACAGTGTATGCCGTCAGTTTATGGTGCCGTCATCCACGCAGGAGGGCAGCACACGGCGCCGATAGTCACCTGACAGTGTATTGCCTAATGGTCAGCCGATAGTGTATCGACTGATGGTCAGCTGACAGCGTATTGACTGATGGTCAGCTGACAGTGTACTGGCTGATGGTCAGCTGACAGGGGCAGCCAGCTAACCCACGATTTGGACCAGCAATTATTCTTCGCTTATCTTTTGTTTTACTGCTCTCTAATCCTTCTCTCAGCACAAATTTATATACATGACGTACCGGACTTGATGAACTGAACTTTTTACACTCATGGCATCTCACATGATGCACCGCGCAAATCTGGGTCACATGGACCTACACAAATATTCCTTACAAAAATATTCCCATTCGGTGAAGGAGCTTTGTGTTATCTTGTCGAAAACGTGCCTCAATGCTCAAAAACTTCAATGTAAAGCTCCAAAAGTTGAATGAATCAAAATTTTGACAGAAAGCCGTCATCAATGACTAGCAACAAACACATGTGATTCATATCATCCACTGACTTTAACTTCCACCAACGCATGAATGATGTAGACTGAAGAAATCAAAGCAATTGACTTCATCTACGATGACACCATGTCTATGTTTATTCCATGAACCATGCTTGCCGAAAAATACTTTCTGTTTGCATCATGCTCTAATTCGGCTTTTGTGGGATTCTTGACGGCAAACTATTTATATTTTCGAATGCATGCCTGGTGCTACAAATTTGAGTAGCTCGATTTCAACAGGTGTCATCTATGTATCGTGTGTGGGTGTGTATGTGTGTGTGTGTGTGTTTGTGTGTGTGTGTGTGTGTGTGTGTATTTGTGTGTGTGTGTGTGTGTGTCTGTGCGTGTGTATGTGTGTGTGTGTTTGTGTGTGTGTGTGTGTGTGGGTGTGTGTGTGTGTGTGTGTGTGTGTGTGTGTGTGTGTGTTTGTGTGTGTGTGTGTGTGTGTGTGTGTATGTGTGTGTGTGTTTATGTGTGTGTGTGTGTGTGTGTGTGTGTGTGTGTGTGTGTGTGTGTGTGCGTGCGTGCGTGCGTGCCTGTGCGTGTCACAACAAAATACCACCTTTTATATCACCTAACTTTGCAACTATTGCACAGATAAATCTGTAATTACTATAAAATATACTGTATTCCATTACATTTCATACAATAGCAAATACAGATGCATACTGCTGAACATCCGAAGACACTTACAGCACGTGTTACACATGGTCCCTTGTTGCGCAGTGGAGATCTCCAATCTTTTCGAGATCTTTTGGGCGACTCGTCGGCTCGCATCTAGTCGATACAACACACCGCCATCTTGATGGTGTTTTTGATCTCCAGAACGGTTTATGCCGATATATGGGGCACCATTCCCTCAAAAAGATCCTATAGGAAAACAAGTGATGGCCAACAAGTAACGACGACGAGTCCCGAGGCGGTGCTGACGATTGTGGACCAGGTTCGTCAGCAGCCGAGTGTTCTGGTTCGGCTCCTGACACAGCGCATGGTCGTCGACAAGTCCGCAGCTCACTGAATCCTGAATAACGGCTGGAAACTGCCTGGCCACGGCCTATGTGTTTGGCAGCCCCAGGTCGCACACTGAGCCGGAGAAATTAAGTCCTGGAAATGGCTGAAAACCGAGGTGCGCCTCTTGCGGATTTATTCTGAGCGTGATCGTAACTGAAGAACTTCAGCGGCGCTTAGTAGAGCTGTTATTTCTTGTCTTCAATCGTGGCTTCCAGTCTCACTGGGTGCCAACACAAGAGGTAGCATATCCACCTGCTGGATACCTTTATCAGCATTACGCCCCTAAGGCACCATTCTTCCGCCAAATAGGCAATCCAAATCTTCATCCGTGCGCTTAATAAGAGCTACTGACATACGATGTCAAAAGTGTTGTACGGACACCTGGGTCACATTTGAGGTGTTGTCTTGGGTTGTGCCAAATAGCTGCCCGCAACCTGGATCGTGGAACGAATAGGTCTCCCAAGTTTTGGCAAGGCAAGATCCGAGTCACCACAGGATTAGCGAGGTATTTAACCATTTTGTTATCAGAGTGAGCTGCCAACTGAACCAGTGAGACCGGTGACGGCACAACTAGGCAGCCGTGTCGGTGCATTACTCTCGGATTAGAAAGCGGTCTTTCACCAGGAATATGCATCAGCAAACATGTTGATTACAGTTACCTGACCACATTTGGCACGACCTGGTTGAATTTGTCCAAGTCCATTCCACTAACATTTGACATGCTTTTAGAAGTAAGCGGATGAGCTAAAGTTCTCCAAAACCGACCTTCACGATTCATTCTTCATAGCTTCATGCTTTGACAAAAACGCGCTGTATATTCCCGCGGCTTGAGCACAAGTAGTGACGACATGGTAAGAGGTGTATTCCTCTCGGCTGGTTAACTCGTGAATTGTTTTCGGCAGACGAGACGGCATTAAAGACACCTGACCTTTTCCGAAGACTGCGGAAGCGCCTTACAACAGGAACTTATGATGGTGGGTGGTGCAGATTAGCGAACCAATATTTTGATGATACAAGCTTTGGTGCGAAGATGATCAAAAAAACTTCTCAGGAAAAGAGCTGCGGGAATGATGGAATGATTCATTCAGAGTGTCCGGCATATATCCTTAGTCATCGGTGTGAAAGGAATAAAATTAAAGTCCAAATATTTTTGCTTCAAATGCCTACTAATTTGTAAATGTGCCATTGATATGACTCTTCCCTGACTTAAGATCTCAGTAGTGATAGTCGTCGGGTGTGCTTTTCCACTTCACAAACGTGCACGTAGTTTATAAATTAAATACGCCTAGTGGTTGTGCACCTTGGCAGATAATAGAGGGTCCGAGGATCGCCATGTGTAGTGGTTGGCCTGGCATATACGCCACAGGGATCAACAGTCGCCATATGTAGAGGTCGTGCACCTTTGCATCTACGAGACGGCTAACAATCGCCATGTCGGCTAGCGGCGAACTAGCAAACTGGCCTGGAGGGCTCAATACAGTGGTGCCTAGGTAGAAAATCGCTTTATCTCCAATACCTTATCGGACACTAGGAATGCGGTAGAAAGATACACGCATTTTTCAACAGGGCATACTTTACATATGAACACGTGCATAAGTATATTCGAACTACACGCACAACGTGCTTTACCAGAGCCAATATTGAAATAACCAAATATGATGAAAGGTGGCAAACTATCGTCGGATTTGCGTATGAAACTCAGCCTACCCGAAACATTTCAGTAGCTTTTGGGAGTCTGAAAGAGGTAATTACATCCCCCAATAGTAATTGACAAGGCCGTAAAATGTACATATAGAAAACGACGACCTGCAAGCAACATCAAGACCGATGAAATTCCAGGCGACACAATAGAAGAAACAAAAAGCCCCATTTTAGATCCACTTGAGATGAAAACTGTCGCTGCGTTTCCCGGAGCCCTGTGCCCGGACCCTTGCCATTTGCGATAAGAGCCGACGTCGCACAATGTCCGGGTTGTATCTCAAGCACAGCATGCCCGGTAATGGCACCTAATGGGCACAACAGGCGGGCCGATTTGTCCGGTGTCCGGCCGGCCGTCCACCCGCCGCGGACCGCGAAGTCGACCATCGGCGCGGCCATATTCACCGCCGGCGCGACCCACTTGCCGGGAAGTGGCCGGCAGCATCGAGAGCCGCGGCGTCTCTGATCCGCCGCGGCCGCCGCCCGGACAGGGCTCCGCCCGCGCGGGGAGACTCGGCTCTGAGTCAACAGCGCCATTACGGCCGGCATTGGCGCGCCGCCGGCTGGGTGGCGGCGCGCCGCGGACCGAGAGGACGCCGACCGTCCCGGCCGCACACACAGCACGCCGGATGAATTGAGGCGACACCCCGGGCGTCGATGAGATATGGTTACGGCCAGCCGTGTTGTGCGCCGTGACCGTTTAACGTTAGCGGTGGCCGGCCATTTAGGGCTGTTTGTGCAGGATATATCACGTCCTGGGTGGGTAATTTTGTATGAGAGCAGCGTGCTTCGTCTTCCTTTGGGCATACGTGTACAAATGGCTGACATCAATTCACCTGACACTAAAAATGTTAGATGAACATAAGAATAAATACTACATGATCACTTCTGGAGACATCCTGCCCTACAACAGATACCTATTGAAGAATTAATAATAAGTGATCATTGGTCCCCATGAAAACAGCATTATGCATCATGCGATAACTGATCACCCATCATATCTACTTGCATCGGAGTCGACTTCACTGTGCTTTCTTTCATATCAATTTCTTACTTATACTTGTTATTATACTTATTACTTATATATTTATTTTCAAACTTATTTCACTCATCATCATGAAAGTGACACCAACCGGTGTGTGACACAATAAGTCAGACGGAAATAATTCGTAGGTAGCAACGACCAAGAGAACGACAAGCCACGTGGGTAGCACATCGACAAGAATGCAATTGAAGGGGGATAAAGATTAATGCAATAGAGATCCGATGCACAAGTCAAAGATGAACCAATCGAGTAGCAGGAAGGCAGGGAAATATAAATATGGAAGGCAAGGAGATATACAAACGGGAACAGAAGTCTAATAAGCAAAGAAAACACAAAATGACAAACACGAAAGGATTAAATGTCGACTGGTTGAAAGCAAAATCATCTAGCAGAAAGCATGAGCGATTCAAGTGTGACTAAAATGGCAATGGCCGAGGGTCTAACGGGCTGCTTAAAGCCAGCTATTTCATGGCTCTTCGCCCATTTGGACCACATCCGGTGAGTGAGATGATAGTAGTGTACGCGGGTTGTGAGATACCGACCTGCTTCTCGACAACGGTATCCACACCAGCATTCGATTGTGCATTTCCGATCTCCATGGGTCTAAGTCATGTGAGGTTAATTGGGATCAATATTTGTTACAGCCATTTGGAGGAGGTTTGAGCCGTCTGAGTGTGATTCTACCAGGAGAAATAGTAACCACGGATAATAGTAAACGGATCGGAAACTCTCGAGCGGCACTTTGATTTGTGCGACCACCGACCGATATCAGCGACATCTATCGGACGATCGGAGAACTAATCCTGGATATGAGGTGCGAAGGCCACCCCATCGAAAAAGCTTGACGGGATGGAGAAATATGGCTGTGTCGGCCTTCTACCACGATTCGTTTGAAAACCAACACACACAAATCAAACTAACACCCAACATTTTTATATGTGACCGATACCACACCCAGATTTATCCCCCAGAAGAAAAAAAATTCGAAGGCAGATTGGACAACATTTCAGGAACTTTCGCATATTCAAAACAACCCCAATATTTCTCCCGTCGAAAACATCAACTCACTTACAGATACACCTTTCGAGGTAGCTTTCACGACTATTCAACGTACAAGACCATTCACAAAGAGAAAACCACCACCATGGAAATATCAAGAAATTTCGAAAGCCATTGCGGAAAGAAAAAGAGCATTTAGGAAGTATTTACGACATCCCGATCCAGAAAATGCAGCCATCCGTAACCGTGCACGTGCGAGAATCCGCTGCATCATTCGGAATGCTAAGAGCCGTTCCTGGGCCTCATATTTACAGTAGCTCACTTTTCAAACACCTTTAAGTAAAGTATGGCAATTAATCCGACGTTATGTTGATAGTAGCAGTCCACGTGGGAAGTCAACTTTTGGGAGTCAACTTTGGGTGGATAGTAACCCCTCTCTAAAATCCAAACTAAGCGTCGCACGAAAACAAAAGAGGTGTCATCGGAAAGCGCTCGAAGAATAAGGTCGGGATCCACCCCAAAACATTTTCCCCCGAAAAGTGACGTCGCTAGTTGGGTTAGATTTTCGCTTTTCACGACTTACATTATGTTTTTGGCTCTGGGGAGCTTATTTTGAGGGCTATGTGAAAAATAAAGTTATTTGGAATCAGAAAAGGACAGCGAAATCGACCAGGCCAACTTTTTGGCACCCCCAATTGTTTTAAATTTCAGAGTTTTGGGCTTTGACAAATTTACCTAATAAAAATACTTACTTTAGCCAGAATCTTCGTTTTGAACTGCAATAGGCAAATATGCAAAATGTATATGTAGTCAAAAACTGGGAAAAGTAAACATTCCTCTCGTATGCTTTGTTGCATCCCTAAAGATAAGCAAACTCAGAAAGTTTCATTAAAATGTCTGTATCAGTTAAAGCGTGACGACTGGTTGAACGTTTTTGGACGTGACCTCACTTGACCTTGACTAACTCGTGACCCTTGATACCTGACCTCAAAATTGTAAAACAGCGTGCCAAATTGATGTGGGAAAAGGTATGGCAAATTTCGGCGCGCTGCCGCGCGCCGTTCATTCACTATCCTCTAAAAACCTGATGGGGGGATGAAGAACCCCCGAGATTGGACTGGTTATATGTCCCAAGATACAGATAAATGGAAGCATAGATGCATTTAATATTAATCTCCTACCGCCACAGGGCTTCATGCAACAAGATCACGGTACCTTATCTTGTCCAAAAACCGGAAATTGGCTGGAACCAAACGACGCGTTACTCTCCAATGCTGGAATCTACTGCTGGGATCAAACAATATCCTAGCTAGGATTAGCTTCGGCCTCCCACCGCTAGATGGCCTTCCTTGGCCACCGATTCCGGGGAGTTTCCTATTGGTCTACTATTACACTGGCCTGCGTTTAAAAACTTTTTTCAAAAGGTCGGAAATTTCTCAGCTGTTCTAATACAAGTTTCGTGTGCTGAATCCGAAAATACTATCCATTTTTCTCGATTAGCTCAAGTTTCCACACTACGTCAAAGATAACAACTCACACACTGATGTATCAGTATGCATACTGCAGTATGATATTTCAGTAGCGGAGAGAAGTGAGAATTTGGACGCGTGAGGAAAGGTACAAGCATCATCTTTTAAAGTTCAAGTACAAGTACAAGTACATCCCTGAACCCGATGTCGACATCGAGTCATCTTCCGACTCTAGTGAGGATTAAATGGACGCAGACGCGTCTGGTGCATATGAACAGACCGAGAACGATCGACCGGTACCGTTGAGCCAAGCTGAGCTTAATGACCTAGCGAAGGATCTGAACTTGTCCAAGGAATCTGCTCAGCTGCTGGGTTCACGGCTCCGCGAGAAACGTTTGCTGGCGCCTGAAACGACTTTCTTTTGGTATCGGAATCGCGAAAAAGAATTCAGAGAATACTTTACCTTCGAAGAAGAACATTCTCTAGACTCATGCAACAACATCGGGGCCTAGTAGAAGTAATGGGTACAGAGTACATCCCGGCAGAATGGAGGCTGTTCATAGACTCCTCGAGTAGGAGCCTGAAGGCAGTTCTTCTGAACAACGGCAATAAGTTCGCGTCGATTCCTGTTGGACACTCCGTGCAACTGAGGGAAACGCATAACAGCATGCAACTTTTGTTGTCTGCTTTGAACTACAAAGAACATGGTTGGCTGATCTGTGGTGACCTCAAGGTAGTAGGTCTTGTCCGTGGCCTGCAGGGCGGCTACGATAAAAATATCCATGCTTTCTATGCCTCTGGGACAGTCGGGCCGACAAACAGCACTATGTACAACGCGACTGGCCATCCAGGTATGCACGTGAACCTGGCTCCCACAACGCGCAGACACCCCCTGGTTGAACCACATAAAATCCTACTTCCAGCACTCCATATCAAACTCGGTTTGATGAAAATTGTGTGAAAGCACTGGATAAAGAAGGACGAGGATTTGCATTTTTGGGACAGAAATTTCCTCATGTGAGCAGAGAGAAGCTGAAGGCTGGTGTATTCGACGTTCTTCAGATAAGGGAGCTCGTGAAGGATACTCGATTCGAAGAATATCTGGAACGGTCTGAGCTCTCTGCATGGCTGGCCTTGAAGTCAATCATCACCAAATTCCTGGGTAATCACAGAAGTGCGGAATACGTGAAGGTCGTCGATGAGTTGATGGACAGTTTTCAGCAACTTGGTGCTCGAATGTCGGTAAAAATGCACTTCCTTAGGTCCCATTTAGATTACTTTCCAGATAGCTGTGGAGATTACAGTGAAGAGCAGGGAGAACTTTTCCACAAAGACATACGGGTGATGGAAGAACGCTACCAATGTCGGTGGGATGCGAACTTTTTGGCGGACTGTTGTTGGTGCCTGAAGAGGGATGTCCCATCTGCTCAACACAGTCGGAAGTCCCTGAAAACGCCATTTATTCTGCAGTACTGTGTACTGTTGGGATGCGGCCTGAACACACTTATGGTCCATCTGTTTAGAGTTTAAACCTTCATTAATGCTTCTGTCGGATCCACTAGTAAACCAGTCAGAGCAATGTTTTGGTTCATATGGGTGAAATAACATATTTAAAAAATCGAACTAATCGAGCAAAACGGATGCCATTTTCGGAATCAGCATGAAAAAAACTGACCTAAAAACAGCTGAGACACCCTTGACCTTATAAATCACGCAGACCAGTGTTATCTGTGCAGTAACCAGGCTACAACGCTCGCTGCATTACACCAATCGTTGTCAAGGAGTTTGGTGTTAACACCACCAGAGACACTGCAACGATGCAGCTTCTATTTTGATCCAGATTCAACCACAAATCTTGATTTTGATGGCGACAAAGTTCGACTCTTGGTTGGACATGGATAGCGAAAATACTGCAATATCCACAAACCTAAGGCAAACAATGGATGTAGAGAAACAAATAAATAACGCAGAGCGAAGCTTTCTCAGTCCTGTAAACTAGCCTTCTTGGTATGCACCCGATACTTGTCGAATATTCACATCACCACAATCTACTTAGTAACTATTATCGTTGTCATCTATATCGCGCATCTCTTTATGAGATATAGCAGAGTAATAATCGCACCTGGGTGAAACCCAGTGAGATGTAATTCGCATCAGCTTGCCTGCCTCCAATTGCCTACAATGTCAACTCCAATACCTACAAAGGCGCTCCTCTGCCGCTTACTGGCACTAAAGACAGTTATGGGTCATGTGGAACGCGTTACTAGGACTGCCGAGACGTGGCGTGCGCTCAGTGGCAACTGTTGGGAGAGTTCTGCGATTGTTCCGCTGATGTGGGAGCGACGTTCCATCGTGAGCAATAACTCTTATCGGTAGGGGTGTAACGGTGTGATGGCAGTGCTGCTCACGACGCGCTGCGCGCCAGCTGAGCAGCGCACAAATGACGCTTGGTGTGCCTTCTGTGTCGCATTCCGTCCACGCATTCCGCAGACTGTGATGTCATACGGCGCCACAGGTGGTGGCTTTTCAAACAGGTTTCTCAATCCAGTTCCCGGTCCATTCTTTCCATGCGACACTATACGTGTAATGCTACATTTGCAAAATCATTGATGTTGATTTGGCACAGCCAAACATGCAGAAATTTCACTCCATCATCTATGAGCATGTCTTTCAGGGAAAATAGGTAATGGGGTGGGGACGGATGAAGTGGCATTGCCATCTCAGGGATATGCCAATAGTGACAGCCAAGGCAATATAACACCAAAGTGAGCAAATAGGGATAGCAGTAGTCCAAGGAGGCAGAGTGATAGTTCATCCAGTGACGAAATATCTTCTCAACATGAAAAAGCCAAAGGTGGTCATGAAACATATGTTAAGTGTATGATGCTTAATGCTGCTCGGAGTATTCGATCCAAGTTTGATGAGTTCAAGTGTTATGTTGCTGAAGAGGAACCAGATTTTGTTTGCATTACTGAGGCATGGGTCGGTGAGGGGTATTTTGATAACTTCCAGGACTATGAGATCTAGGGATACAATATGTTTTCGTGAAATGAGGGTTCAGCAGTGAAAGGGATGGTGTAATGCTCCATGTGAATAGCATATTCAGTTCTCAAAAAGTAGCAGATGGGTTTAAAAATGTGTTTGTAGAGTCCATTTAGCTTGATATCGCTGTGGGAAAAGCCAACAGCAATACACTGAGGATAGGAGCTTTGTACCGATCAGGAACCCTTCCACATTCTCAGCAACTGGAGCTTGATAAGGTGATTTGCGAGGAAATCAGTAGAAACCTTCAGAGGAAATGTTACATTCTTGGTGACTTTAATCTAAAAGGATATGCAAATGATGGTGTTGGCTGCCCATCACGCAAAAATGTTCAGGAAATGCCTTGAAGAGGACTTGGTCTTACACCAGTTTGTAACAAAACCTACCAGGCAGGGCTCACGCTTGGTCGATGTCTTCTCAGGTTTAAGTGACTTAGTTCAAGACTTGACTATTGGAGAAACTTTGGGAAGAGGTAACCATAACATAATTAGATGCAAGACACATTTAGTGGGAACCATGAAGGATAATTTGGTAAAGGTTCCTAATTTCAACAGAGCACACTTTGACTGCATGAGAGGAGCTTCAAGTGCCATCAGCTGGGAAGAAGAATTATCCAATTAAAATGTCTGTGAAATGTGGGAAAAATTCAAATCTTACTTGAAGGAAATTCAGATTAGACATGTCCCCAAGAAGCCAAGGCGCAAAAGAAGGGTAGGAAAGCCAGCATAGCTTACACCAGGCTTCAAAAAGCAATTAAGGCTAGGAAAACTGCATTTAGAGTGCTTAAAGAAGCCTCAAATATCGTTAATCTAAGGTCGTATCAAAAAGCTAGAGACACTGTGAAGCAAAAAACCAGAGCAGCAAAACGAGTAAAAGAATTGGATTTGGCTATGAACTGCAATAGGGACAGCAACAAGTTCTTTAGTTTCTACAAGCTGTGTAAAGTTTCTAGCACAATTGGTCCACTGGAAGTAAATGGGTCTATTTTGGGTGGGAATGGTGAGATGGTTGAGGAGCTGAGCAAGTAGTTTAAATTAGTGGTTGCATTGGAAGATATGACTAATCTGCCATACACCACAGTTCAGTGGCAACCGCACACCGCAGTTCAGTGACATGTGATCGAATAAATGGTATTGATTTCATTGATTGCGATGTTGTTTTCAATCACATCAGGAAAATAAAGCCAAACAAGTCACTAGGACCCGGTGAAATTTATGCTTGGGTATTTCAGGAATCCAAAAAGAAGCTGACATCTCCACTTAGCATAATATTCTGTAGATCAGTTTCACAAGAACGGAGAAAGACGGAAAGTTAAAAACAATAGGCCACACAATAACAATAGCCTCACATCCTTAATCAGCAAGGTACTCGAATGAATTATCAAGGATATAAAGTTGCCATCTGGAAGGGAACAAATTGATTCAAGATACTCAACATCGGTTTAGAAAAGGGCGATCGTGTCTTAGAAATCTCTTGGACTTTTTTAACTTCGCTACGGAACAATTTGATCAAGGAAATCAGTTTGACGTAGCATACCTTGACTTTAGTAAGGCCTTTGACATGGTACTCCATAAACGGTTAATGATGCAGCTTCAGGTACATGGTATTGCAGGTAGCATCCTAAAATGGATAGAGTTGTGGCTTTCAGATAGACAGCAGAAAGTGATGCTAATTGGTACTAAGTCATCATGGCAAAATGTTATTGGTGGAGTCCCCAGGAGTCAGTACTGGGGCCACTATTGTTAATTATATTTGTAAATGACATTGAAAGTGGCCTAAGCAGTAAGGTTGATAAATTTGCGAATGATTTGAATGTATTTAGGGTAATAGCAGGTCACAATGAGCATATCTCGTTGCATAAAGACTTAGACGAACTTGTGAAGTGATCCGAAGAATGACAAATGAAATATGACTTTGGCAAATACGAAATCATGCATGTAGGTAGGCAGCATATTCAGGCTCCATACGTGATGGCTGGCAAAGCACTATCGGTGACTCAGCAGGACTTAGGTGTTATTCTGAACACAAAATTGGGGGCATCAAGACAGACCAAGGAAGCCAGGAAGAAGACGCTGAGAGTGGTTGGGGAAGTGTATAGGAATGCATCATACAGAAATGAGGGGGGGTCATCAGGAAGCTTTACGCATCGGCAGCAAACATCCACATATAAGACAAGACCATTAACCTCGTCACTAGAGTCGCGTCAGGTCTCCGGAAGTTTAATCATATTTCTCATGCCCCTAACGAGTTGGGTCTCCTCACCGCAGCTGATCTGCATCTATTTCGCGACCTTACTTTGATCCACAAGATCATTCTGACGGGTGAGCCAACGCACATTGCCGATCAAATCACTCCAAACTATATCCTGCGAAACCGTCACACACGTGCAGATAACCACCTGCACCTGCCAGCCATACGCAGAGAGGCTGGCCTCAGGAGATTTCTCTACTCGTCTGTCTTCCACTATAGCAAACTTCCTACTGAAACAAAAACATCGAAGCTGTCGAACTTCAAGAAACGTGCAAACGTGCTTATCTCTACGAACAACACCAGTCACACAAAATAAACTTACACAATGGATGTGTGTACACTATAAACTCACCTCTAGGCCATTGCTTTCCTATCACTTCTATAAACTGCTCGTTTATAGCTCGTGTTGCAAGCACGGTGTGCGTAGTATAGATGGTGATATGGGTATTGTATTATGTTTGGTGTAGGACTGTTTGTTACCCATCTGTTCCCACTATTGACCACAAATATATCCTTCCTTTGAAAATATATGTGAGTTATACCCAGACTGTCCATGATAGGCACTGCACATGGAGGACATGCATCGCGAAATTTAACCTAAAAAATTAATTATATGTGCGCAACTGATGCTTAGCCTCCTCAGCAGTGATTTGACACTGATTATTCAAAGCTCGCCGTCCCTTCAAGGCAGACGGCTGCTCTCCTGTGCAACGAATGTCGCTGTTCTGTCAGCCGGAGACCGGTCCATCGTCAGCCGGAGACTGGTCCATCGTCAGCCGGAGACTAGCGTCCCGGGCTCTCGTCAGCAGAGCTCTGGCTCGTGTTGTTGTCCAGGTGCCGGGTGCGTGCGCTTCTGGCCGAGACCAATCCGACTGGCGGCCGGATGGCGCGCATCCGGAATGCCGCATGCCGGTCGGCAGGATTGTCGATGGCCCAATGGATCCTGACACACCACCGACATGTGTGCCCCACTTCGCTGAGTGCCGCAGTGAAAATATCAAAGATTGATTGCTGAAGGGGACGAAAGTGATGAAATCGGCCGGCGAGCAGGGGGCTTTGGCGACAAGAAGCGTTCTCTTGAAGTGTGAAAGGAGTCCGTGGCTTGCCTTTGAAGGCACCTGCAGGATGAAACTTACTTGGATGACAGTGCCTACTTTGGTTTTAATGTCAAGTCCACGCTGCCGGGCTCTGTTCGCACACCTTATCAATGAATATGCCTTCATATTGCTACGTTATCTCAGGTTTTACCATCAGTGATTGGGAACTTCCTACCGTGCGTGATAATTTGGTGCATGGTGACATCATGTTCTCCGAGCGTCACCAGGCCTGACCATTAAACAATGCACATAAAGCAGGCTTTTGTTAGTGTTTGCTCAGAATATTAAAAAGTTCACTCACATTGCGACATCCCTGAAAAGTGGCTAACCATCTTCACTGCAAAAATATATTCACTAATTATGGACTATTTCAGCGTGTGAGACAAATAATTCGTGCACGTCTGCGCTTCAACGGCGCAACCAAGTCGATACCTAGGCACCACCCTGACACCATAATCCGACAAATGACATCCTCTGTTCCGAGCGAAGAAGCTGAAAGATTATTTAAGTCCACGAAGCTTCGAATCTCAAGAGACATGACTAATAAAGGTAGAGACCGATACAGGCGACTACAGGAAGAATTACAAGGAAGCGAGACGTGGAGAAAGGGACTGACAGATTAACCCGACCCATCTCGGGGAGGAGGTGGGGTGGGGGGAAATTCGCGCCTCCTTAAGGCTTTCCGTGGATGGTGAAATAACCGCACTGAGCAGCGGACAGAAATTTGGTACACCTTTTCCCACATCAATTTGGCATGTTGTGTGAAAACATTTAGATCAGGTCATCTACGATCAACGAGTTATTCAAGGTCAAGTGAGGTCACCTCCAAAAAGTTCAACCAGCCATCACGCCTTAACACGCGCCCTGGATGGCCTCCGAAAATAACGCGCACTGGAGAGGGGGGGGGGCGGATTCCGCCCCCTAAGATCTCAGCTCCTATGAAGGCTAGAGCATCGAAATTCACAGCGTGGATGGGCACGATGGTATCCTCTATTGTGTGCAAATGTTATGACATTATGTTAATACCTTCAAGGTCAAATGAGGTCAAAATAGCAAAATTTTCTGGTTCTGCGTGGCTTGGCTTGTCATTGTTATGGATCGCTGTGGTTGTGTTTAAATGCTCCAAAATTGGCTTTTATGATGTTTTGGACATTACTAATGATGCAATACAGATGTCAGATCCGCCATTTGACCTCAGGTCACCTATATAGGAGCACTTTATTAGGTCATTACCTGCTCCAGTTACCGGAATCGGGCTCCCATACCGACTGCTCCGTTGGGCGGCTCGGCACAATCGGCTTCGCAAGGAAAGGAGTGAAATACATGAATAAAATATGGAAACGCCTAGGCACACAATGACAAACAGTAGATTTCGGGATGTATAGGAAGTAACATGTAAAGTGACATAAATCGCATGACAGTCATTTGAATTTATTACACATTCCAGTTGACCAAGTTTGGTTCCATTAGCCTATCATGAACTTGACCTGACTTGACCTCGGCGACCTAACATGACTTTTGAATTATATAGCACAACAATATGCATCAAACAAGTCGCTAATGTTGTCAAGAACACTTCCCTATTGCCAAGATACGGGAAGCGCATCAGCGCAGATTTTGTGGTCTGGCGCTGCGACGTGTTTTTATTTAACGGCCCCTACCTTGAAAACTTCTCGGCCGATTTCCATTTTCTTGCTTTAAGCAATGCGCCGGTCATTTCTAAGCAGGTACGCAAAACAATGGCGTATATCGGCTGGTACAATGTGGAGTTATGTACGAAAAATCGCAAGGATTGGCGTAGTTCGCCATACCCCATCTAGGGCGTGTGCTATCCTGTTATGAACTTGACCTGACTTGACCTCAGTGACTTGACATGACTCTGGAATAATGTAGCATGACAATGTACATCAAACAAGTCGCTAGTTTTGCCAAGAACACTTTCTTTTTGCTAATATACGGGAAGCGCATCAGCGCCGATATTTGTGATCTGGCGCTGATACATTTTTTTTACTTTAGCGACCCTAACTCGAACAATATTCGGGAGATTTTCATTTTTCTTACTTCAAGCAACTCGCCGGTCCTTTATTGGCAGGTACACAAACAATGGCGTATATCGGCCGGTAAAATCTGGAGTTATCTACGAAAAACAGGAGGGTTGGGCGGATTTCGCCCCCCCCTCCAGTGCGCGTGTTAAGTGACGAGAGCCACAATGCAATACCGACAATATTTGTTCCGTCACTTGAATTTAGAAACGCTAATAGCCATGGATCGGAACCTCTTCTACATCGCTCACGACGGTTGCTTTATTCCACCCTATGCATACTCTTACTAGTAGGGCACTGGTGCTGGTGACGAGGTTGAGGTTACATGGGTGTGATATGGAAGGTTGCATGGTTGTAATTTGGTCATATACATGCATTTGTACATCTTGGCGTTGTAGTCTGGTTATTGGTGAGAGACAGGGGCAGATGCAAATGGCAGTGGTCTTCCTAAATACTTCTGAGGTTCGTGCTGTGTTCTAAATTATTGATTAAAAAAGATTCGTGGTATTACTTTCTAAATCAGGCAATTTTGCGAGAGCCATCACACCTTCACATTCGCATGACAAGTCACCAGAATGCGAAGGTCAGAAAGGGCCTGATGTTAATTAGATTGCCAAATATAGCCATACGTAGCACGTATTTGTCCAAAGACGATTCCCAGGCGGCGTTCACCTTATGTGTTTACATTGGCTGTTCAGGCGAAGTGAGCGAGTGTTATGAGCGAGCTCAGTAATACAAATGCTACAACCCACTTGGTTTTGCTTGCTTGCATTTTGAGCATAACCTGAACTCTGCCTTTTCAGGTGATATTGGTGTTAGATGAACCGACGTGAAGACGATGTGTTGGGTAGATTTAGCTGGCAACTGCGTTTGATGAGGAATACATATTGTCATTATTTTCACCATCAATAATGAACACATAATTATGACCTCAAATTGATGAAAAAGTTGCATATAAGAAAATCACCTTTTATATTGAATGCCCCAATGCAGTCTGCTCCACTGTCTTATTCCGTGTAATGCATGTTGGTATGACCGGAGCCATGACTTACAACTTGGGTGTACTTCTGTATGTCATGCCCCTAAGTATGAATATTACTAATATATTAATAGTTTGCCATCACGCTTGTGTGTAGTTGGGCTCGTAGATTGTAAGGCAGTTTTCCTCGCTGATGTATGCGCAACGGAGGAAACGTGGCTGGTGAACTCTTGCGTACCGATGGAACGGAACACTTCGAAAATTGCATCCGCTGTTCTTGTTTCGGGCTTTCAATTGAGTCGGATAACTTTCTACCTCTTAGGTGACAACCTGGTCTTCTAGACATGTGGTTGTAATTTCGCATTTCTCTTCAGCAATGCATCAGTTGCAAATTCATCCTTTCAGCAGATTAAGTAGCCTAAATTTAGCATGCAAGCATAATTGAGGGCAGGGCTGATTAGCACGAGCACCGAAGGGCCTCTAACATAACACTCACAGGGGGAGAGGGATAGGGCTCCTGCCCCTAAAATTCGGCTTCTGCCCCTAAAGTTTACTAGGGTGGATCATATATTCTATCAGCATAATTATTCCGTATATTATTCCATATTCTATATTCCATGAGCAATAATTACAACCGGAAACTACTGAAGCAATAGACACATCATTTTGATGGCGGATTACGGATGTAGTGAACTCGTTTGAGCGCGAATTGCATGACCCTAGGCCTTTAATGTCAAATGAGGTCGTGATCGGCCGCCTTACCTCACCGCTTCGTGACCGCCGCTCGACCACACCGACAAATCCTGTGTGACCTTGAATGCCCACCGGCCGCCACCCGGTCGGTCGATTTGGCATCCCTGCAGGCCCTATTTTTACTAACGGATCTCGATTTTGTATTGCACAGAATGTTGCACTTATCGATTTTTGTTTACCGAAGCCATAGGATTACACTGCAATATCCCTGTCCGTTTATGAGATGACGTCAGAAAACATGAGAGGTAGGCAGATTCAGTCCCTCCTGCGGTGCGGTGGGCGCAATGTTCAAACAACTACTTCAAACGCCTTATACCTAAATCAATCCTGTATCACTTTGCCCCCCCCCCATGATGCTAAGGAAACCACATCTGTGAACGAAATTCATTCATTATATACTTTATTACATTATATTAGATATATTTCCACCAAGCACTTTAACCGGACCCGTCCCGGGGGGTTTTCAACCGCCCCTCCCACCTCAGGTTTTTCGCGGATAGTGGAAGAAATGCGCGCGGCAGCGTGCCCAAATTTCGCATACATTTTTCCACATCAATTTGACATGCTGTGTCAACATTTTGAAGTCAGATCGTCTAGGGTCAACGAGTTACTGAAGGTCAAGTGAGGTCACCTCCAAAAAGTTCAACCAACCAGCTTTAACGAATACATATATTTTAATGAAGCTTTCAGCGTTTGTTTATCTTTAGGAATGCAACATTTTTGCATTTGTGGAATTAGTTGTATTTGTTGAAACTAGTAGAATTTTGCTCTTTTTTCGTTTTTGACTGCATATAAATTTTGCGTATTTTCCAACTTGCAGCTCAAATAGAGGATTCTGGCTAAAGTAAGCATTTTTTTTTATTAGTGTAAGTTGCCTTCCAACAACGTTTCTCGGTCTGCTCTACCTATTGGAAAAGGGAAGTTAAAGAAAACTTGGAAACCAAAAATTTTGAAATTTTGAAGAAAAAAATAAAAATTTCATTTTGGGGGCCCAAAAAAGGTAATGCCCTGGTCGATTTCGCTGTCCTTTTCTCATTCCAAATGAATTACGTTTTTCATATATCCCAGAGCCAAAAACATAATGTAAGTCGTGAAAATTCGTGAAAATCTAGCCCCCCTGGTGGAGTCACGTTTGGGGGAAAACTGTTTTGGATGGACTCGGACCCTACTCATCGAGCGCTTTCAGATGACACCTCTTTCGTTTTCGTGCGGTGCTTAGTTTGGATTTTAGAGGGGGGTTACTAACCACCCCCTCCCGAAACGGGGTGTGAGGATCTGACCGGAAAGACGGCGCGGGTTAATAGTGAAGATGCTAATGGAATATAGATCCACCCGAGTATAATTGATGCACTAGATAGTACATACAGAGGAGACAACATTACATTCGAAGTGAGAGCAAGCGGAATCGAGATTGACATCAACGGTTACGTTAGTACTGTCCAGAATCCTCAACCATGCATAAAATCATAATTTGCACCAACGCGAAGGAGTTGGAAAAGGTAAAGAAGAAAAGTGGAAACAGCGCCCTCAAAATCATGGCACATACCATGCAGATGGAGCAAGTACTGCATCGAACCGTATGCTGCATGAAAAAAATAAGATCATCTTTGGTAGAGACGGTTCTTATGAATGGCACGTCACAATTTGTAGGAACAGTAGAAGGAGCAAATAATGAAGTAATGGAAATTATTATGAGAGAAAAGGAACACCATGAACAAGGAGACATAATCTGCAACTTCGCTTATTGTCGGGACTAACACGGTTCAATTAAGTTGTAAAAGAAGGCACATGGGTGGGATGATAAAGCGCACATATGCAATATCTTTTAGTGGAGTATCCACCTATGATGCAAGAAATGGGGGAGATGGGAAAGCTGCGAAGAACACATAAGGAAAAGTTAGAGGAAGTAATCGCGGCTGTCTATTCATACAAGAATGAATTAATAGAAAGAAGCCAACGATCAATGTGTCGTAGCCAAATCCGACGGCTTAAATACCTTAAGCTCTTAGCACAAATCACATCCTGATTCTCAAGAGCTTAGTCCCAAAAACCCGCACTAGAGTTAGTAAAGTAGGCATGCTCATATCCGGAGTCGTTCCGACGGCTATTCGGCATAGTCGCGTCGCATCTGATTCTGCACCGTCGCACAAACACCCGACAGCGCCGTCTCCTGTATCTACGTCTGTTCGTCGTCACGCACGCGTCAGCGGCCGGGTCGCCGTCCGACTGGCCGGCGGCCATCTTGGCACGGCTCCAGCCGGCCGGTCAGACGCGGCTGCGGCGCTGTCGGCGGGTCAGTGCGCCGCCGCGACTGTCCGCCGCACCAGCCGCGCCCGCGCCGCACCCGGTGTCGCACCCACCCACCGCACCCGCCACACGGCACGCCGCCGCCGCCGCACTGGAAGCGGTCGACAGGCGACGCGCACGCCCGGCCGGGACAGCGACCACGGCGGTGAGTGTGCTTACATCGACCCGATCGGCCCGCGTCGTACGCCTCGGAATTACTTGGAGTTCGTGGGGGCGGGGCCGACTTTGATGTTGCCGGTCCCGACTTCTGCGCGAGCGACATCCGACCCGTCCAATTTCTGTACAGCAGACCCAGTCCTTCGAGTTTCGCACAGCGTCGTATGGTCAACGTCGACAACGTTCCATGTTTGTAAAGCAAGAATCAAACAAGTAGGGCTGTCGCCTACCAACATTTCATTGAAATGTTGCATACTAATTATTAATGTGTAAATAAAGTGCACATTGGTGACATTTACTGCGCAGCACTAGCATGCTTGATGTTTGTCATTGCAGTACGCATTGTGCGTTTCTGCTGCAATTTTCTGGGTGAATGACATAATTCGCTGTTTCTAAGAATGTTTTCACGTTTATTTCGCAACTTTCTGCCTACTAATGTCAACATTTATTTTAATAGCTTCATACATATCATTATTGCTTCCTTTCGTGATCACGGAACTGTACCATTGTGCCCCATCTACTAATGCTGATGACGAACAAAAAATTGGACCCATATTTACTCATCTCTACCACTGCACTCCTACGTCTATTTGACCAATATTCATGACAGTTCTAATAACACTTTCCTGTCTAAGGAGTTTGACGGCTCAGCAGTGACATTGTCATATTCTAGTGGGATCAAACCACGCCATTCAGAACTCTTCCGAGAGCATAAGTGGCTCAGGTTAGGTTAAACGAAGGGGAAACAAGTTGAAATTAATATTATTTCTGGCACTCATCTAATTCAACATTTTCTCCATTGACCGCTACCCATTTGTGTAATGGGTGTGTGGTGGATTTATCTGCCCCAAGTACATGCGACCTTTTAGGTAAACGATAACTGAATTAGGTCCGTCCTGAGCTTTCTGCACATGGTTCCGTGAGTGACATTAATCTACGGAGAAGAACAATTATATCTTATTCCACATTAGCGTCCAGCTTGAATACGCGCCTTTATCCGCCACTTCAGCAACATTAGCGGTACATTGACTCGTTCTTTGAGTACTTTACTTAACGTTTCACCGAGTCGCCAGGTGAGCGAAACTGAGAGCGACAGAGTAGCCAGATCATGAACGTTAAAGGCGCCAGAGTAGCCAGATGAAGCGACTTTGGAAACAGGAGTAAAGCACCCACACTCATCATAGTTATGAAAAGACATCAAGAGCCATAAGTAGTCACAAAGTGTTCAAACTTAATAAGAGACGCAATGGACCACACAGACCAAGTTTGTAAAGGGAAGACACTATAAGCGTGGACAAAATACTCTCAACACCTCAACCAATACCACATAATAGTTTTTTTTAACTCTCCACCAGCATCCCGTACATTCATCAATACCCTTGCCTACCCAGCCCCATTCATTCGATCCCACGTAATACACGCGTAGGTCAAGCGCCCCACCAATGGTCTTCAAACTCCATTCATGCATGCTTAAACGGGGTCATGCAGTACACACATACTCAGCATAAGTCTCACCCCATGCACCATTACTCGTAACCGAAAAACAAGATTTTCAAGCCTAAAAAATTGTCCACCCTATTTTATATGCATTCAATGAGGGACTAACAACAACATCAGCAGAGAGTTTATTCCTCAGTTTAGCCCACAGCCACAGTTTAATTCCATTTTTTCACACGTCACATTTTACACTTGTTTACACAGTGCATTCCACAGGTCAATAATCTTTGACTGAATGCCTGTTGTCGCTTAGCTGTTATTCACCTCGATTTGTCTAGCCTGAATTGATGATTCCTATGCGATACTCCAAGTAATGGGGCATCATTCAGATTGATCTGATGTAGCCCTTTAGCGACTTTATGCATTTCAACCATTTCACCCAGTAACCTCCTCTACTTGAGTGAGTGCATATCTAATGCATCTAGTGCATATCCATGAGCCTTACACCATATTCCAAGTTACCTGTTTCACTCATGTATATACTAGTGGCTTTGCGCTGCACTTTTTCCAGCATATCCATATTTTTTTGTTAGTGGGGGCTTCATGCATGTCCAGAATATTGAAAGTGGGGTCGCACATAGGCTAAGTACAGTTTTTATGACTTCTTTTTACATCTCATCCTCCTATCAATCATTTCACCATTATAATTGCCTTGTCGTTTAACTCCCCTGCATCTCTACTTGTCTAACTTGAATTGATGACCTCTAGGCGATACTGTAAATATAACGTCATCATTCAGATTGACCTGAACTAACACTTTAACTATTTCATGGATACCACATATTTTATACAATTATCACCTGGTACCACCTGGTACCACCATCGTACCAGCTGGTATTTTGGTGCTGGGCCCCTAGTACACACGCTCGATGTGTCGAATGCTCGTGGGTCAATGAGGTCGTAACCTTTCTGATGGTTTGAAAGCAGCTATTCGGGTCACAAATAAATGTTCGTCCAATTGCCAGATGAGACCATCATCGATGGTCTATTATCCACCGGGAATCCATGCCTAGCTGTCATTTCATCCCAGCATATTGATGGAATACAGTAGAAATATGAGATTATCGCCTAGCCATCTGATAGGTCGATATCATTATAAGTGAAATATTGTTCCTCAATACAATTGATGCTTCCTTGTTTGGTAAGGTGCTGGACACGGTTGGAAATCTCCATCGTGCCCATTATGCCTAACATGGTGCATAGTCCACTGCCCTCAGCATCCCGCCAGCTCACGAAACTTTAATGGTATGGTGAGGTGAATAATTTACCTCATGCTCATGATATTTCAGATGTATGAAAACAAAATTCGAAAAATGACTTGACTCATCAAGTCACTGTTCAAGTTTTTGGTTGAGCATCAGGTTATTTTTTACATAATAATCATAACAATAAATATGCTCCAAACAGAGCTAAGCTTTATAAAAGTATTCACTGATTTAGTTCATACACACGTACACTCCATTAGCCAACCTTCCGCTATGGCGTCCTTTCGTTGCTGCCTCATACCCTGCAGTTGCGTATTTGACAGTTAAATGACTATCGCACAACTGGGCCACGATTGGCGCCATTATTTTGGCGGGCGACTTGAATCGGCGGCTGTGGGTGGGCGCGCCATCTGGTCAGACGGCAGGGAGCACGTCGGCTAGTCTGCCGCCTGCTTTCGAACACCTAGCACAACTAGGCCCGTCTTTTCCAGGCGAATGGTCCCCCGATGGACCCAGCTCCCGGGAAGACCTACTTTAACGGCATCCTGTTCCCGTATGGCGTGCAGACAGGCTCTTCGCATTACTGGGCAGCGTGGAAACCCGGTTGCACCAACAATGTACTTAGCGTGCTCCGTGGCACCATTATCAGGCATTTCGATTCTGTTGAACACACACAGTGAGCACAGACGGTAAGCCTGAGGATGCCATGCCACGTCTTAAATTAGATTTGTATGAATCCTTGAAAAGCTTGAGAAACCCCTCAGCCTGTCTGTCAGCAACTGTAAGCTGACGTAGTGTAGCAAAGTTTCTAAAAACGTACTGTTTAAACCGTAAAATGTCTGTAGCTGTTGGTGCCGTGATCCCGCAAGTCAGCCGACCTACCATGCCCTGTACATGTCGCAGCCAGTACTTTTCCGTCCGGCGCCGGCAACACGGTCACCGACCATCGCCGGAATCGAGTCAGCGTTTACGGGCCGATGCCCGGAAACTGTGACGTGTGCCTTGGTCTCCCGGACGCAGTGCACCCAGCGAAGCACCCCCGATAGTCAGAGCTCTCTGGACTGTCGAGCGGCGCAAGTCTGTCGCCGTCGGCCGCATCTATAAATTGAATATTTGTCTTTCGGCCCCTAAACTCAGAACGTGGAAAAATTACTGTCAGCGGTCTTATCGAAACATTACACCAAAATCCTATTGAAGGGTGGGAATTGCTGTTTACTGCTGGTTATTTTCCTTCTCCAACTGTACAATATATTAAGTGCAGTGTCATTTAACTTTCTGGAGTTGTCGCAACGCGCGGTCCTTCTGGACTTCATCACGAGCCTACGAGAAGAGATCTTTTCTACAGTAGTCAGCGAGCCTCGAACCCGCAGCTCTTCGACTAAGCGACGGACGCTTTGGCCAGCAACCCCCACGATAACCTAGTTTTGAATTTGTACGCCACGCCTTATGGAATGCTTAGGTAATCCTGGAGACAGCGGGATAGTTGTCTACGAATGCATAGGGACAGTTCTGACCACAATATAAAAAATTCCTAATTCGGTACCGGCAACTGTCCATCGCTAAGTCGCGGGTGTACTCTTCTCAAGAACTAACCGGCAAAGAAAGATTGCTGAGCGAGTGATACCGAATGAGGTGAATCCCGCACAGTCGCCACACTTCCGTTCATGTGCTCGCCATATGTGTGGCCAGGCCATCCAGGCCTCACCGGAATGGTCACCACACATTATTTAATGTTCTATTGTTGTTCGTGTTCATTTACTGCTGATTCCGAGTCTGAAGTGATGAACGAAACGATATTAAATAAGTAATGGGTTTTCCAGAATTTATCCATGCATGATTCACTCTTAGTTAGTAGTTTCAGTTTAAGGGCGCTTCGACCACAAAATTAACTCTCCTTACTTATTTCCTCGTATGTCGCGCCTGATATTATATCTAGAAAGCTACAATTGTTTTTCTCTTTCGCTTTTGTGCTTTAAGAAACACGGCTGACGAAGACGCTTGGCTACTTCAGGTTCATCCTAGTCTGATTATCCGTGTCGTGCGGCCCTAGCAGCCTCCTCCCTGCCATTACTCCGATGTGCTGCATGATTGTGCAGATGACATTACCATAAATGGCATTACCATATAATGGAACCCCATCACAGCCGTCTGCAGTCTGCAAACTTACAGCTGGAACGTCAAAGTGCTTGTCTGCTTGTCTTGGTGGCTTAAATTGAATGTCCCAATGATATGTTGAATTGTCATATATATTTCACAAACATTCAATCACGAGAACACATTCAGCAAAGCAGTTATGTTTTTCTGCGTCACATGGTAACTATATCACCATTTCGCTCCTTCGACATCTAGCATCTATTTCTGTCATGCTAATGATCCTTGTACGTGGTCGCGACCAACAAATTTGAAGGAGCATGCTAAAACTAATGCACAGCATCAGCAGCATGTGAATACACATACATATATAGTCTCCACGGGCACGCAGTGCATGTAATGTGCGCCACGGGTCTGATGCTACCTTTGATTTGAGTACTGTGCGGTGCGATCTGAAGGATCTGAAGTGCCAGATTGTCCAGCCATGCATAATTCACTCAGGGTGTAAATCAGTCGTTGACATCTTCAAGAAGAATATAAAAGCTGAAAACGCTCATCAAAAGGATGCATCATACCAGATTCTTCAGAGAAGTGGACTCATATCGCTCCTTGTGTTGATCAGGAGCGGATGAGTATTTGTCCTTAACAATGTACCATCGGTGGAGACGCATCTGTCATCAACAATGGGCCACCTTTGGAGGCGGATGTCTTCTGAACAGCTTATCATCAGTGGAGACGCATCTGTCCTTAACAATGTACCATAAATTCAGGCGCATCTGCTCCCAACAACTTATCAGTTGAGGCGAATCTGTCCTGAGCAATGTACATACCGCTGACAAGGCATGAGTACATGGATTTCTAAAGCTTACCATAGATGCCATCAGTGGTAGGCGGGGTGAAAATGTGAAATCAAATGTCACGCTTTGTCAAGCAATGCTAAGCCGCAAGATGCAATGAGAATCCTGACAGGTAACTTTACTACGATCCTGAAACCTGACGAGGAATGTTGCTACGATCCTAAATGAAACTGGCAGTGGCAAAAACCACGTTTGTCTAAACAACGCACATAAACCGCCATCTAAATTTTTCCTAAAGGACAAAGTGACGCTGCAGTTGATGCGCCCGAAAACCCAAATAACTAACCGACAAAGTGACGAATGTTTGACATACAAACGCCGCGATCAGAACATTACAATATACAAAAGTCGAATTGATAATGACCGAGGAAGGTGTAAAGTTTCACGACATTGATGCACATGATCTCGTCTGAACATGAATCCGATCTGGATGGCACCGTCTTAGCATGTGTGAGGATATAATACCCGCTCGAATAGTGCGAATGCGATGTTGAATTTGCGCAGGTGTGCAGTCATAGACGCATGAGCAAAAGATAAACACCCTAATATTTGTCCACTACTATTACAAAATATGCGTCTTTTTGCAAAAACGAGTAAGAGTACGTAATAATTGATAACGGAATGTCGTCATGCAACATCTAGATTTAATCGCTGCGCAAGTTTATGGCAGAGATATACCAGGTCTGTTCGCATTGGCAATAGCTTGCCTTCATTATATTACGACGTGGACATTTGCGTTAATGTTACGTTCTGTGTGCACAGGAATAAACAATGTAGCGATGAATACTAAATGTCGACACTCTGACGGTGTGAATGCCTTTGATGACAGCATTTGACCGAGCCCGTTGGCGATAATCATAGAGAAAGTGAAAAGAACGCAAATTTGGTGTCATTATGTCTTAGACTTGACAATCGTAATCCTAATGTTCAGTTCTGGCGTGAGTACAACCAAGAGTGGTGGAGCGATAGGGGTAAATGGGCAATGTGCATCCTTAAAATCTGAGAGGAAAACGTCATTCATGGGTAATGACCTCATCCTCGAATGATAGCACTGAGATACTTTTCTTCGCTAAAGCAAGTCGTATGCATGTTTGAACAGGCGCCTAACGTTTCAAGAATCGCTTGCGTATTTTTACGAGACATCGGGTCCGTGCTGCGTGTATGTGTATGTGTGCAAGTGTTTATGTGTGTATGTGTGTATGTGTGGATATTTGTATATGCGTATATGTGCTCATGTGTCTGCGTGTGTGTATATAGGTGTGTATGCGTGTATGTATGTAAGTGTATATGTGTGTATGTGAATGTATGTATATGTATATGTGTGTATGCGTATACACACATATACATATACATACATGTATATGAGTATGTGTGTATGTGGGTGTGGGTATGGGTGACGATGTGGGTGTCGTGACATTTATTACATGTCCTGACATATAGTAGCATGATATTTCGAAGCATAGTGATTGGTTCATTATGTTGTGTATGCCATTGCTTGATTAGGATAAAAGTCGATTAGGCTAACTGAAGAATCCAATGCTTGTTCAATGATAAATTGTGATGCTTCGTGTGATGAATAAAACATCGTAACCGTTCCTCAATATTTACGTCCCACAATGCGGATGTCACAACAAATGCTTCACAGGTGTCATTATAGTCACTGTATGCAACACTGAACTTTCTGAATTGCTTCTGTCAGATCCTAACAACATTTTGTTAAATAAAAACATGCACCGTATGGCATCAGGCAAGATTCAATAGGTGGCCTGAGAATAACATGAGACTCACCGTGAGCGTGATCTTATCTCCACTCATAGATTCCTTTCCGGGAATTATTAGATTGCAATGCGAAGGACTGTACCAAAATTGGACCTTAGTGCTACTTTAGTTGATGGTGTTCCATTAACATCGAGATTTCGCCCCGTAGGTCAAGACTTAAGCTTTTGACTGACCTAGGACGTCATATGTAACACTCACGCTAGCATGCTAGGCTTATCTGAGCTCATCTTGTAGAGCTTCATTATTTTGCCACGAAACTGAACGAAATCTGGCCGAACCGATTTAGGTTAAGTAGTGGGCAGAATCCGCTTTCCGTTCTGGCATCAACCCCTGTGGCGCACGGGTTAGGACGCCAAAGAACTTTTCACAGAAGTCGACTTTACACATCCATATATTTTTGCTTTAGCTACTTCTTTTGATGACGCTAGTCTTCGAACTACGAAGCATACAACAGAATGACGGAAATAAAATACAAATAATATACTCAAGAAAAGAACTACGACATCTAAGGCAATAATGAGAGAATGTCTGCGGATTCACTAACTGAGAGAAACCCACGGAACTGCAAATAATGCATTGCTGTTTTCTATTGGAACCTGAGGAATAAGTTGAAAAATACCGACGGTATACGTCATCTAAAAGCTGCAACTTCTGTCAGATTATCAACCTAATATTATAAGATACTGAAGCGCTCATGTGGCCATTCTGCTACACTATGTTCCTGCGAATGAACTTTATGCGCCAACTAATTAACTAGGGTTGATACTTGGCCCTATTTTTGGTTACCCTGAAAGAAAAACAGCTTCCCTTTCGACAATAAGAGTTTGCCGACTCTGTCTCGAAGCCCACCCAGCACAGTTCAGTAGTGTTCACGGTGGAGAACATGACACCAAGTCCCTTTGGAGGCAGGTGGCTCACAACTCGTCTGAAGTGTGGTGCGGAGTGGCAGCACGTGCGCCGTCCATGGACGCTCCGGTCGCCTCCGTCTCCATCGATCACGATCGTGACGACCATTATGCATGCACACAAGTGGGGTCGGACCGACTTGAACCATCCGTGATCGATCGGCGGGCGAGGGTACGGCGGCCAGCCCGACACAGCTGGAACAGAGCGACACGGACACGGGGACAGACAGCGATAGATAGGTGGATAGACGGCTAGAGAGGGACAGATGCAGATGTAAAACAATTCCGAGAGAGAAAGATAGAGGGAGCGAGATAGAGATATAGATGGAGCGAGAGAAAGAGAGAGGGGGATGGGGAGAGGGAGAGACAGAAAGAGAGACAGGGAGAGAGAGAGAGAGAGAGAGGGGATAGACATATAGAGAAAGAGTACGAATAGAGGTAATTGAGGACGCTGAAAAATGCTTAATTAACTTTCTTTGTTGATTGCTGTAGGTGTCGGCGGGATATTAAGTCATCTGCATACAATGAAATTTCTGTCTCAACTCTATAATCATCGTCGCCATACATGGGTGGCGATGTTCGCTCATGCGTAGCGAAATCCTTTCATGAAGTCTAGCGGGTCTATCGGGCTCCGAATGAACTTTCATTCGTTTTTTTCTATTTCACGAAGTCTTTCAGTGTCTATCGGGCTTCGAATGAAACCTCGTCTGACTGGTGGCGAGCAAATAATCTGGTACACTGATCTATCCGCATCTCGTCCGTCTGTGGCTTGAGAGGATGCACCAGAACAGCCGATGGTGGCGATGCATGCCAGATATCTACGTTCACTTACCAGCCATGCGATCAACTACGAACCAACAGTGAACTCGGTCACACAGAATTATCGAGAGCATATCTGTGTGAGGAATCATCTGCCGAGAACAATCGTGCAACCCGACGAACTGCATATCCGTTGCAACATTCCTACGTGCAAGAGACAATTTGTGGATAATTACCGCTTAAGGTGACATCATGAGCGACACCCAAGTAATGTCGAGGTAGGGCACGTTCATTGTTGGTCAGCCAAGAATGAATGGTTAGGTATTAATAATGAATATTTAATGATGGTAAGTAAAACTATCTGTTCCTACAAGTTACTTTCGTCTCTCAGCGGAAACATCCTAGATCAATTGACAATCAGGTCATTCCAAAATGTTTCATGTTGATAATTAAGTTGTATACATATCTTGGCATATCCATGCAAGAGTTCTAATTACCCGTGTCATAACTCGGTTCCTATGTGATTGCAGGTGAACCCTAGGTTGCAAGGTCAACGCTCAACCATGTCTTCCTCCGTGATTTGGAATCTACTTAGCATCGTCTGCCTCATTGCGGTAAGTGAGAGGATCTTCGTTGGAAGCCTATGCTGTTAATTTGGGAGCGGATATCTCGCTACATCGTCACATGGTACACGCGAGACACAGAGCTGTCAGCGCCGGCACCCCTTGACGTATTCTGTAACTGATAACTAGCCGAAATAACGAAAGACATGAAGCATAAATGTGTATCTCTGACGACGCATCAATGGAACACATTTGTGGAAAATTTGCATGACGCTGTTCCCAAGTACTAGCCCCGAGGGAAACATACTGCTGTTGATTACCATCATCATGCCTTGCTAAGTGTGTGACCGAGACACTCATGGATAAATAGCGCTTATTTTAATACTCCCAGCTAATTAAATTCAGGCTTCCTGGTGTTTAATGCCCGGTATTTGAACGTTATTATAACAATACGCAACTACAATTTGTCTGATATCTGAGCATGAAAGGACTTTTTCTTTTCTTAGCTCTTCATTATAAATGACAGGTATCATGTCCTTTCGGACGAATTTACCACCGTACCATAGCATAATCTATCGTAGGGTGGTAAGTGTAACTTTAGCTTATGCTCAAGAAATGCAGTCAGCAGACTTTTGGTGACAAAGCGTTTTGGTTTGAAACATACCGTTGCAGATTACTCGGCATGTTATCGCAGGTGCATCGTATGCAGCTGCGAGGTGACATAATCCGTCCTTTCCAACTTAATTCCAGATGACGAGTCATTAACATGCAACGCGATGTTTTTTCGTCTCTTCGTACGGCATTCAACTGCGCGTTTGTTTGACGGAAGGAGTCCTGCGATTTGATACAAACATCGAATGATATTGTCCAGCAAGGTCGGATCGATGGTTCAATTTTTGCAATCAAGGTAGCTCCTGTGATGATAACGGATTTCTGGTGATATCTCAATGCCGACGGTTACATACTCTTAATTTGCATCAGACAACTCTGCAGCCCACCTTACCATCGCTACCTGTCTTCCTACCTGCGTATCGCCCCTCCATGAGCTTACTTCTGTTGTTCACTTACTTTCTCTCTTCCTCTCTCTCTCTCTCTCTCTCTGTCTCTTCAGCTCTCTTCCTTTCCTTCTTCCTCCCACTCTCATCCTCCCACGTATTCTCTCTCCAGCTCTCTTCCTCCCTTCCTCCTTCCTCTCTCTTTCCTACCAAATTTCCCACTCTCTCCAACTATTCACTGTATCACCTATCTTCCTCTTCCTTTCACTTTCCCATCATTATATTATTTACCTTTTCAATTGTCCCGATCAGTTCTACTTCATGATCCTTGGCGAGAAACGAGGTCGATAATTTTTCTTGGAGCTAGCTCAAGTCATCTTTGGCGCTAACATTTAGCACAAAAGATTTATGAAAACCTGCAACGGGGAACAAATACGAAAATTTGATGTGAAAAATAGAAAAAAATAAAAAATTTCGGAATGTATGACCCAATGTGTCACGATTTTCCTCTACGTTGTTTGACAATGGGGAATGCGAGGTAACAAGGTAACTTTAGTGTCACTAAACACATTGTCCTGCCCTCTGCCAAGTTCGGTGCACACCAGTGCGGGCAGTCGGCGACTATTCAGGGGAAAACTGCTTTGCTTCAGCATCATTCTATCACCAGGGGCGGCTCAAGTCCCCCTTCGCTCCCTCCCTACCATAACCTGCTGCTCTTGCATGGTTCATGATCCATACGTCGCGGCTCTCCTGGTCTCTGCCGCGCTTTCAGCACCAGGATAGTGTCGTGTGGCAAGCTGCAGTCTCCAAGTTTCCTTCGGTTGATCAGCTGAAAATTCCAGTTACCGTCGTGTGACCTGCTGCAGTCTCCCAGTAGTGCTGTCTCCGGGCCGTCTCCTGCCTCTGCTACCACACGCTCGGCGGTAGGGCTGGGCATCGCGCTGTGCGGAAGTCACGACAGACTGTGTGAAGACGGCCGCTGGCAAAAGCGCCTCGGCTCACGAGCGTGCTGTGTCTGGACGGCGGATACTCTCACGAGCCTAACGCTCCTACATTTGCAGGCTGCCAGGCTAACAAGATCATTTATAGATCAAGTCCTGCATTGCTTGATAAACACTCCTTGATGCCACTTTTCATGTATCATCATAGATCAATTGCAGAGATGCCTCATACGTCTGTTGCAACACAAGCTATGATTTGATCAAGAGGAGATTGCAGAATGCATAAGTTCACCATTGAGTGCCAAGTCTATTAATATTCCATGACTAGCGGTGGGAAATCCGGATCTATGGAAGGGTTGAAATGAGATTTAAATTGATATTTGTTGCTGTTGAAGACGCATAATTAATGTTAAATTTTGATATTTAATGGAAAGTACAGCACCCTGGCATCCTCATGGCCCGTGCTTAAAATGCTAGCATGATCTTACCCGGGACTGAGTAGCATCAGTGAACACGAAATCCGCCAGAGGTGTTTGCAGTGGAGCATTCGAGAGACACGCGCCGATGCGCACTGACAATAGCCACGCCACCGGAGAGATCAGCTGCAGGTAACTGGCGCACGGGTGCTCTGCAAGGCATCACACCATCCCGGCCACCACCAGGTGGTATACTTCCCGTGCCGACCGCTCATCACCAGGAATGGGCGGAGATCATCACGCAATCTCACGCCCACGCATGATCAATATCTGCTTCATGTTTATGCGCTAAGTGGTTGTTTCGCCGTTTACACCCAGCCGGTTTCCCGTGGGAGTGTCGTCAAATGTACTGCCGCTGTCCTACACGCACACACAGACAGAAGCGAGCTCACGTGTCGCACAATCCTTCCAAGGGCTTCCGGTGAGATGTGTGACCTCATCACGCTGCCTGCACACGTTAACGACCGCGGGTAAAACAATCGCGGCACAATCGATTTCTCCTCGAATCAATCACAACTGCCTAGGGAGGTGATGCGTCTAAACAACACGGTTCGTGTGAAGTCAAGCACAAACACAGGCATGCCCGACGTTGGTCCGCCGATCTGCCTGCGCACTCCATGATCAACACGGGCGTGAGCTGGACGCGGCATTCCCCATTAATCGTTCCGTCCGTCTCGTGCGCCGCCACGCCTCTTCCTGCGCCGCCGCCGCCGCCGCGCCGCTGCCTCCGCCGGCGGCGCGCGTTTCCGTTGGCGCGCCTTGCGCCGCGCCAAAGCGTCACTTCCGGCGCGGGCCGCGTGTCCCGCTGCCCGACCTGAGCGGATCGCACGAGCTGGCGCCGCCGGGCGTGCTGCGTTCCTAGCACGCCGTCGTCCGGCCGTGACGCCTCATCGCGCGCGGCTGCGGCTCGGCAGCAGCTGGGCTGGACGCAAGTGGAGCGGGGCACGCTCCTGCACTGGCGTGACGGTGCATCAATGAACGGTGCACTGGTGTGACGGTGGGCCGGTGGGTCGATGGGTCGATGGGACGATGCACAGATGGAACGGTGGCCTGACGGGCAGAAGCACATACAAAGGGCTCTGGTGGCATTGACCTTTCAAAAAGGTTCGAGTACACCGCCCTCCCCCTCTCCCTCCTCTTGACGAGCTTTTCCACCGAAAGCGCCCCTCCAGAAATATGTTCCTCCCAATTCCCAATGACAATCTATGGATTCGCCTCTATCGATGGGACGGTGGTTGGCGGAAAATGGCCGACCGGACCGTAGACCGATGAGACCATGGGCCGGCGGGGTCGTGAGTCGACGGGACCGTGGGTCGACGGAACCGCGGGACGATGGAACCAACACCAAGGCGAGGGTGGACGGCGATAGAGTGGATCAATGTGCTGAGTGAGGGTGGATGACGAGAGACTAGATCAATGGGCTGATAGGCTGGTGGTTGGTTGATGTTATCTGATGGCAGGCACGTGTGAAATAGGACAACATACGGCTGACGGATGCACCGATTGCTGGGTGCATGGGTGGGTGCACACGCGGCTGTTGGGCCAATGGAAAATTAACATAAATTAATGACCAATAAGTCGGTTGAGCGATTCAACAGTGAAGTATGCAGTGGTGGACCGGTTGTGCAGTGGAGCAGCAAGGTCGCAGAGGACCGCCGTCTACCCTGACTAGTGCTTCCCGGACGTGGACTGAGCACGACGCAAACACGGCGCAAGCCACTCCCAAGTATGACCTGAGCGTACCTCGAGTACGGTACGAGTACGGCGCGAGGGTATCACCCAGCGCACTCCCGAATGTGGGTTGACCGCGCTCCAAGTCAGCAGAAGTACCCGAATGTGACCCGAATGTGACACGAATGTGACCCGAATGTGACCCAAGTATGACCCAAGCGGGGCTAAGTGTTGCCAATGTGTGGCCGAGGTGTGGCGCACGTTTGGCGCGAGAATGCGTCCCGGTGCGGCACGAGTGAGTCTGGAGAGCGGCCCAAGTCCGACCCGAGTGCGGTCCGAATGTGGCTCGAGTGCGGCCCGAGAAATGCTCGCAAGTGTGGCCCAGTAACGGTATTGGCTGTGGAGTTCCGCAGTCGGATTACCGTGCGCTCTCACAGGAATCCTTTCTAAAGTGACCGCGGCTGGCCGGCAGTCTGCCGGAGGCCTGTGCGAACATTCCCGCCCACCCGGCGATGGCTAGTGAACCGACACGGTGCCGTGTGCCAGAAATCCGGCCACCGCTACAGCCCGGGGCGTGTCAGCACTTTTCTGCAAAACTAGGCAACATCGGTTACACGTTCACTTATACTTCGTCAATCTTCTCATGTTGTCTGAATAATTTACAAAATAAGCTTTGCTTTAAACCGCTTTGTTTTAAGCATTAGGCATTGAATGGAAGTATATCATTTCAAGACTTCCGATGCAAAGCCTCCGATATTGCTATTTAAACATTCACATGACATAGATCTTCAGTGCTGCAAGATCTTAGCCAACAGGACAAAATGCTGAAAACCTTTCTTAAGCCCTATGAGCTCTTACCGGTAATATAATTGTATATGTCTTCAGCAACTGCTAGAATAGGATCAGATAAATCTGGACACATAGTCGGGTGTGGATGGCACGTGGACTATCTCATGTAACGGTGGTGGCGGAACGGTGACACTTCTCATGGCTTTCATCAATATTTGCAGGAACGTTCTTACAGGTTATGAACGTGTTGTGTTTGTTGATTGTTTATTTGCTGGTTCACGACGCGCTTCTTGCACATTCACGGCTAAGGGCTCCGCCCACACCGCTTCACCGGCGGGCCGCGGGATTGGGAAATGTCTCGGTGGCGGTGCGAGTGTCGAACCTGGGACCTTTGGTACCCAGAGCCCATCACCTTAACCACTCGGCCACCCCGCCCCATATGAACGTATTGTTAAATTTTGATGCTTTCGTACCACCGATTGAGAGCCACCCTCCCCCGGCAAATGTCAATAGTATGTACGATTTTATTTCTGCTGCTGATGCTGCTGACTTGGATATTCCGTGCCCATGTGATATGATTATTTCCACCTGTTCAAAAGCAAGGATGATAAATAGCCCCTAAGTGGAAGGCAGCCACTTCCGCGAGCTTACGGTCAGTGACTCGTGTGCAGTTTACGCCAGTGTGACACATCAGTGGGGCTTGATGGTAGCAGATGATGCGCGCGTTGTTCTGATGTAGCCAACACGTTTCCAAAACAGCGGATTTCCAGATCTGCAAATATTTCATTCAAAATATCGCGAAGTAAATTATGAATGTTCGAACTAATTTCGACAACAGGCGGCTTTCGAGCCCCGCACCATCTAGGCCCACACTAGTTCCACACTAGTTCCGCACTAGTTCCACACTAGTTCCACACTAGTTCCACACTAGTTCCACACTAGTTTCACACCAGCAGACCTCCGATCGGTCTGGCGTGGCCTGATCTGCGCTCGTCCTATATCGCCACGGCAATCCCGGCGCAGCAGCACACGGCGGCGACGACGACGCTCCTCTGTCCGGCTGGCACTCGGGGCCGTGGCGAACATCTCCCGCCAAGCGGCCGGTAATGGCGGGTGCGGTCGGCCGGCCGGTGGGAGCGCACCACGGGAACGGCGCCGCCGCTCTAACCCACATCAGCACGCGCGCCGCCCGTGTCGGTGCTGTGACCGGCCGACAGCTGGCAGTCGCGCGCACGGCTCGACTCGATCGGTGCGGTTCGGTCCGCTCGATCCGATTGATCCGATTGAGCCGATTATCCACGGTTGATTAATCAGTCCATCGGGTGACCACAACTGCCGACCGAGCTGCCGGCCGTCCCCCAGCTGCCGCCCACCCCCAGCTGCCGGCCGCCCTCAGCTGCCGACGGCCCAGCTGCCGGCGGCCCAGGTGCCGGCGGCCGAGCTGCCGCGTGGCAGGCTGCACCGCATCGATCGACTAGTGAGCGACGCCGAGGTCTGGGACTTAGTAGATTTGTTTGACATGGCCAAAAGCCTATATTTATGTACACATGCGCGTAGACTTAACATGCTACGTGCATGAAGGAGAAAACAAGCATTGCACCTATACGTGCAGCCCACTTGTTTGAAATGGCATATGATACGAACAAGAAAAGCTGCCCGCAGGAAAGACGTTTTCGTCGTCCGTCAGAGAATTGGACATAATCACGTTCAGAGTGGGCACAAACAAAACTGCTGGAGTCGGCATCAACCATCCTCTCCTAATGTCCGAAGCTTCCAAGATTCAGCGGGTTTCGATCCGGTTTTGGCTGGCGTGACCTGGATCAGTTCGCGTTTTAGAGTCCGTAGCTCTGACGCTCTGGCCTGTTTCCCGGAAGTCATTCGGATAAATGACTTGATGACTTCACATGCAGTTCTTGGTAATCGGTGTGCTGTTTTTCTACTCACAATGACGATGTTATGGTGGATGGCATTTGGAACACTAGAACACTGTTATCTTAGATATCTGTTACGTTTTGCCCTAATTCCTGAATTTCACACACACAATATAAATAGCTATCTACCACTTTGCAACCGACATGATTCACCGAATGGAAAGAAATTCATAGAAAGGATGTTGTTATTTAGCTTCCCCGACATGATACTACATATTTTATCACGTGCATTGATGGGGTTATTTATGGAGTTCATGGAAAAGATGCAAATATTTCCGGCATGGATAAATAATATGCTATATTGCATACCAAGATATCATTCGTCAGACGAGATACTTCAGATTAGTGCCGAGGGCATCAGTTGCTCTGCACTCTCAAAATCTCACTAGATGGTCCAATGATCTGCACGCCTGACTGCTCAATCTCATAGGCAGCACCGGTTGAAATGCGTAGTGATCTACCAGCGCCAACACAGCGATGAAGACGTTCGCTGACCGGATGCCAGGTGGACACGCAGCATGCGACGAGGTCACGCGTGGCGTTCCCGGAACCGTGACGTCACCGGCGTCCGAGATACCGCCCGACCAGTTCGGCGCCAGCCGCCTGGGGCGACGGTAGCCGTCGCGCTCGGACAACTGTGGAATGGCTGATGACCGGTGCGCCGGACCGGGCGACCGGCGGCGATCCGAGCTGATCGGTCGCCACGCCGGCGGATGACTCTCCTGAGCGGGCCGCACGGGCCGCACCTCCGAGACGGACGGCAGGCACTCCGTCGTCGCCTGGGGGACACTGGCCCGATGAGAGAGAGACGCACCTGATCTGCAAGACTGCAAGAGTCTGCAAGAATCGCATCTGCAAGAAATGCACCTGAGAAGCGGCGGCGCGAGGCGACGCGAGGCGACACGAGGCGGCACGCGCGTGAGACGCCTTCCGTCGAAGTCGCTGTCGAGTGGTCACGAACAGTGACTTCAACAGCTATGAAAGCAAGCGTGCCGCCGTCGTCTGGCCGGCGCCCGCGCGAGGGCGGCGGCGTTCCGCACTAGATGTGCGCCGCCGGCCGCCGCGTATCCGGTGCGTCCGCGCTGACCCACATGCCACAGATACGCGTGACGTCACCTGTGAAGATCGGCCGTTCCCGCGGAAGGCACGGCTCGCGGAATTTCCACGGCGCTTCACTCGGGTGATTTGGCTGCTGATGGCAGTGAGAGTTGAACAGGCGGCGCCTCGTGCCGCCAGCGACCCGGCTGTCGTTCGCGTCGTGGTGACGCCCGGGCCCGTGTCAGGCGACAACCCGGACCGTCGTGAGTCCGCGTGGAACCGCGACAACCCGGACCGTCGTAGGTCAGCGTGGAACCGCGACAACTCGGACCGTCGTGAGTCCGCGACAACCCGGACCGTCGTGGGTCCGCGTGGAGCCGCGACAACCCGGACCGTCGTGAGTCCTCGTGGGTCCGCGACAACCCGGACCGTCGTGGGTCCGCGTAGAACCGCGACAACCCGGACCGTCGTGGGTCCGCGTGGAGCCGCGACAACCCGGATCGTCGTGGGTCCTCGTGGGTCCGCGACAACCCGGACCGTCGTGGGTCCGCGACAACCCGGACCGTCGTGAGTCCGCGTGGGTCCGCGTGGAACCGCGGCAACCCGGACCGTCGTGGGTCCAGCTGGCACGCAGCGAGCGAATGGATGGATGCAGTCGCTCCGTGTATACATGGCGTCCTCTGTATATTGAGGCACATCATACGTAACAAGGCCATGCAAACCGAGACACACCATGCGTGCTGAGGCTGTGGGTGCTGGAACCATGCGTACCGGGCCCATCCGTGCCGAGACTTGCCATGCGTGCCGAGGCCCATCATGCGTCCTAAGATACCCCATAAGGCATACCATACATGGTTGGAAAAGCTGAGGTATTCGTCTCTGGAAGCGTGGGAAGCTCAGTGACGGATTCTGACGGATGTTTCTACGGGGTGTGAGCCGCGAGTTTGCTACTGTTCAGGTCTAATGGAAAAACATTGCTGAAGATAGGAGAATTGCACGAGGTCAGCTGTACAAACCAGTTATAAAAAACATCATGAAAATTAAATACTGCAACAGTCAGCCAGATAGCATGGCACACGAGTCATACAAATATGAATGTCATTCATTGCTTACTTCCGCATACCTACGCACGTATGCACCTCCAATGCGCGTATGCACACTTAGCTGTCCGATACGCTCGATTGCAGTGAGCATATCAGTGACTCGTGATCGCATGATCAGTGCTGGCCTACATGCTAATAGCGCACTCTCGTGATATGCATCAACCCATCACATTGTCATTCGAGCACATGAATGTCACGGTCTGGCGAGGGTTTGAGTTATGTCTCCCCTGATAGCCGCGCCTCGGTTGCTCCGGCCCGACAGCCCGACAGTGGTCATCATGTATTCGCTGTCGGGGATTCACTGGGAGGCCCGACAAGACAGATCTAACGCTGGCCTGCTGCTCCAGCGTTGCGATGCGATTCTTCCCCGTCTTATCGTGACATCGTGTCCAGCTGTGTGACCGAGTTCCTGTCACCGCTGGGACTACCTAGATATGTGAAATGCTCCATCCGATCGCTGACGCTGACGAAGCACTGGGACCCGCCCCCTATTGTGACTCGTCCTTTGTCACTGCTACAAGACACTTATTAAGTGGCATTGTGACTTGCTTCCTAACTCATCACTCTGACTATCCTCGCACAGCGACTGGCATTCTTCCCAACTCACCACTCCGACTCAAGATGCACTGATCCAACACATGAAAGATGAACAGAAATGGTGGGGCGGCCTGTTGCCAGCCCTACCATCGGAGGGCGGTCGTGTTGTCTCACTACCTCGTGCGTCCAAGCCGACTCGTCTTGGAGCATCAAAGCCGGCTCGTCTCAGCGTCTGAGAGGGCTCGTCTCTGCACCTGATCCGGCTCGTCTCTGGGTTTGAGCCGGCTCGTCTCTGTGTCTGAGCCGGCTCGTCTCTGCACCTGAGCCGGCTCGTCTCTGCGTCTGAGCCGGCTCGTCTCTGTGTCTGAGCCGGCTCGTCTCTGCGTCTGAGCCGGCTCGTCTCTGCGCCTGAGCCGGCTCGTCTCTGCGTCTGAGCCGGCTCGTCTCTGTGTCTGAGCCGGCTCGTCTGTGTCTGGAGCCGGCTCGTCTCTGCGCCTGAGCCGGCTCGTCTCTGCGAGCCGGCTCGTCTCTGCACCTGAGCCGGCTCGTCTCTGCCTGAGCCGGCTCGTCTCTGCGCCTGAGCCGGCTCGTCTCTGCGCCTGAGCCGGCTCGTCTCTGCGCCTGAGCCGGCTCGTCTGGTCTGAGCCGGCTCGTCTCTGCGCCTGAGCCGGCTCGTCTCTGCGTCTGAGCCGGCTCGTCTCTGCGCCTGAGCCGGCTCGTCTCTGTGTCTGAGCCGGCTCGTCTCTGCGTCTGAGCCGGCTCGTCTGTGTCTGAGCCGGCTCGTCTCTGCACCTGAGCCGGCTCGTCTCTGCACCTGAGCCGGCTCGACTCTGTGTCTGAGCCGGCTCGTCTCTGCGCCTGAGCCGGCTCGTCTCTGCGTCTGAGCCGGCTCGTCTCTGCGCCTGAGCCGGCTCGTCTCTGTGTCTGAGCCGGCTCGTCTCTGCGCCTGAGCCGGCTCGTCTGTGGTAGCCGGCTCGTCTCTGTGTCTGAGCCGGCTCGTCTCTGCGTCTGAGCCGGCTCGTCTCTGCGTCTGAGCCGGCTCGTCTCTGTGTCTGAGCCGGCTCGTCTCTGCACCTGAGTCGGCTCGTCTCTGCGCCGGAGCCGGCTCGTCTCTGTGTCTGAGCCGGCTCGACTCTGTGTCTGAGCCGGCTCGACTCTGTGTCTGAGCCGGCTCGTCTCTGTGTCTGAGCCGGCTCGACTCTGTGTCTGAGCCGGCTCGTCTCTGCACCTGAGTCGGCTCGTCTCTGCGCCGGAGCCGGCTCGTCTCTGTGTCTGAGCCGGCTCGACTCTGTGTCTGAGCCGGCTCGACTCTGTGTCTGAGCCGGCTCGTCTCTGCGTCTGAGCCGGCTCGTCTCTGCGTCTGAGCCGGCTCGTCTCTGCGCCTGAGCCGGCTCGTCTCTGTGTCTGAGCCGGCTCGACTCTGTGTCTTGAGCCGGCTCGACTCTGTGTCTGAGCCGGCTCGTCTCTGCACCTGAGTCGGCTCGTCTCTGCGCCGGAGCCGGCTCGTCTCTGTGTCTGAGCCGGCTCGACTCTGTGTCTGAGCCGGCTCGACTCTGTGTCTGAGCCGGCTCGACTCTGTGTCTGAGCCGGCTCGTCTCTGCACCTGAGCCGGCTCGTCTCTGTTGAGCCGGCTCGTCTGTGTCTGAGCCGGCTCGTCTCTGCACCTGAGCCGGCTCGTCTCTGCGTCTGAGCCGGCTCGACTATGTGTCTGAGCCGGCTCGTCTCTGCGCCGGAGCCGGCTCGTCTCTGTGTCTGAGCCGGCTCGTCTCTGCGTCTGAGCCGGCTCGACTCTGTGTCTGAGCCGGCTCGTCTCTGCGCCGGAGCCGGCTCGTCTCTGCGTCTGAGCCGGCTCGTCTCTGCGCCTGAGCCGGCTCGTCTGTTCCGAGCCGGCTGCGCCGGCCGGTCGTCTCTGTCTAGCCGGCCGTCTCGCTGAGCCGGCTCGTTAGTCGAGCCGGCTCGTCTCTGCGTCTGAGCCGGCTCGTCTCTGCGCCTGAGCCGGCTCGTCTCGGCACGGCCGGCCGGGTCTCGTTTCCGGCGGCTGCGCGGCCGCGTCACCTGCTGGCCGGCCCACATCGGCACAAGTCGGCCCGTTAGTCGACGCACATTGGTATTCGTCAGTGGCCGGCGCCCGCTGCGGCCGCTGCGCGCCGCTGCGGCCGCTGCGGGCCGCTGCGGGCCGCTGCGTGCCGCCGCGCCTCTCCGTGCGCCTACACCACTCGCCGCCGGCGCACCTGCATACTGGCGAGGTGGTGCTGAACCGCCGCTTGCCGCTAATGTGGTGCTGGTAATTTGGCACTGAGGCTCACATACTGGCAAGGCGATGTGTCCCAGGATGCCACATGTGATACTGAAGCATCACAAGATATGCATGTGGCACTGATTCACCACATTCTACCAACGTGGAACTGATACACCATAGTCTACCAACGTGGAGCTGAACGACCAACAAGTGGAAATGTGACGCTGAGGGGCCACGAACTGACAATGTGGCATTGGAGAAGCGCTACCGAGCAGGATAGAATAGCACGGCCGTCGATATGAGCGTGACACTACCAGGAAAAGTAGGCTGTCGGCTCAAATGTACGTGGTTTGTTAATGCGAGGCCTTCCAGGAATATGTACACCTGTTTGAGGCATCGAAATGACCTAGTATTGACAGGTATGCGAGAAATTGCAGTATTTTGGTACTACAAGTGGATAGCATGCACCTCGTGCCAAATCTTGCTATGCTCTTGCCGATAGCATGCCACTCATGTACCCTGTCCGCGGACATTTGAGAAAGCTGTCAGGGTAGCTGCATCCTGCCTTACATGACAAAATTGTGGATTTACGAAGTGCCGAAGAGTCAGTTGGGCAAAAAAGTAAGCCCAAAAAGAGAGGGAGAAGAACGAAAAAAAGAGGAACAGGGAGAGCAAGAAAAAGCAAAAGAGGCCGAGGGTTAAGACAGAGAACAAAAGAGACAGGAAGAGAGATGGAGAGAACGAGAATGGAAGAGAAAAAAGAGAGATAGAGAGAGAGAGAGTGAGAGGGAGAGAGAAAGAGAGAATGGAAGAAAGATATGGAAATAAGTAAAAGGACAAGGAGAGATGGATGAAAAGGAGAGATGGAGGGAAAGGAGAGGTGTCGGCGTACAGCTGTCTTGCCAAGACAAAGTGCCATTTGCAATTTTCTAAGCATTTTGGGGTGCTTCCACTCCGTCATGTGTAGTCTTCCTCTCCCGAAGTTTCGAAGTTGTTCTGTAACCACATGGGGGAGTCCTGCTCCAAGCACTGGTGTGACTAGTCACGCTTATGTGGGCGCTAAATGACCAACCATGGTCGATGCGCCCTAAAACCACAATCACTCACTCACTCACTCACTCACTAGTCACGCTTATGTCGGTCCCCATCGGTTTCGAAGGTGCGGCTGCCGCAGGCCGGCGTGGCGCCGCTCGGAGAGCAGGCGTGCACTGTCCACTGTTCTGGAGTTCTCCGGGGCGGTGGACGAGGCTCTCAGCGCCCGGGCTCGATCGGAGCGGCTATCGGTAGCGATCGGACACGGCGGAAGCACTCGCCGCGCCGGTCGACCTGCTGGCAAGAGATCGGATGGCGGCCCGGAAGAGGCGATCCGACCAGCGCGTGGCCGGGCGTGACCTGGCGTGACCTGGCGTGACCTAGCATGACCCGGCCGTGCGGCACAGGCTCGGCGGTCGGGCAAGTGTGCACTGGCGCCGTCAGGTCCGGGCGTACGCTCGCACCCGGAAATGATCACTCGTGCGCATGTGGCAGGAGGGGCAAGGGTCGGATCAAAGTGCAGACGGAAGTGACGACGATGCACATGGAACTTAAAGTCCACATGTTGTGTATTATGAGAGCTAGCGATCATGGGGCTGTTTTCGTGCGGATTGCTGCCTTATTCATCTTTCAACATTAAGGATAAAATTGCACTAAAACCTCTCTGAACATGCAATTGATACATTTGAAATGTTCGATAGAGGCGAAGTGTAGGTAGGATGATACTATAAAAATGTTTCTTGATGGCCTGATGGTAGTACGATGTTCGTTGCAGGGTGAGAGGATGGACACATTGATGCAGGGCAGTATATCACAATATGCATGATATAATGGCAACCATAAGCACTTATATAAATGGCAGCAGATCGCAGTAGTCGATTCTCTCAGTTGCGAAGTAAATCTGGGAGCGTAGATGCAAACAGAAGAGTGGATTGTATTTTGGGTATAAATGGATGGAGCTGATGAAGTTATAGTAGATGCATGCATTGGGTTATCCAACTCCACGCCTTTAATTGTGTTGCATCGGTTCACGCTACAATCGAAAACATAAATCCGACTCATACCTTGTGCCTACATTTGCGCAAATGCACACACATCCTCCTCCAAATCTACTTGACTGTATTTTGATCATCGTTCACATAAATGTGTGATAGGTGATTCTGCAAGCTGATTCTGAAGGCAAATGTCAGTAGAAGTGCTCCATCAATATCGCAATACCGCTCACAGTTCATTGCTGCAACATTCGAGAACAACAGTGATCTATCCATAGCAAGCTCCATCATGACACCACCAAGCAGTCTGTTGACAGAATATTGAAAGAATAGACAATAACTTGGAAATGGTAATGTTTGCAAGAGGCTCCCTGAAGACCAGCCACAAGTCCCCAGGATCACCGGTCCCCATAGCCACAAATATCAGACGACAATCAAGCGGTTATCTACCAATAGCCTAACTATGAGTGGCTGGACATGTGCTCGAGTCCATCAAGGCTCTTACCAGTAGCTTGCCGATTCGGACCGTCAGCCGAGCGCTTCGCATGCCGCGACTGCCAAACCACAGGACATTGAATTTCGTCTGTCGGAAGTGATTGATTGATGCCATGCCCGGTGCAGTTATCGGCGCAGTTACCGGTGTAGTTACCGGTGCAGTTACCATCAGCTATCGTGAGAGCGTGACGACCAGACCGGTGCCCAACGCGGATCTGCCTCTCCCTGTCTGGATCTGAGAACGGCGCCCGCGGCGGCTCTGGCTCGCAGGTGGAAAGCCGTTTATGGCCATGGGCCCGCTTCCGAGGGCAATCGAGCATTACGACGCGCGCCATCCTAATGCGCCAGGTCCAGTCGACACGCACAGGCCTGCCGACTTGGCTGGTGGCAGTAGACACCCTCTCACACCGTCCGTCCCGGCATGACTGGCGGCAGTAGACACCCTCTCGCCACACCTGTCCCGGCATGACTGGTGGGAGTAGACACCCCCTCGCACCGTCTGTCCCGACATGACTGGCGGGAGTAGACACCCTCTCGCACCGCCTTTCTCGGCATGACTGGCGGCATTAGACACCGTCTTGCACCGTCTGTCCCGGCATGACTGGTGGCAGTAGACACCTGTCCCGGCATGACTGGTGGCAGTAGACACCTGCCCAGGCATGACTGGTGGCAGTAGACACCTGTCCCGGCATGACTGGTGGCAATAGACACTTGTCCAGGCATGACTGGTGGCAGTAGACACCCGTCCAGGCATGACTGGTGGCAGTAGACAGGCGACCACCTCTGGTGATACCGCGGAAAGGCACCAGGTGAACGGTATTATCCGCCAGAAGGTTGCGTGCCAGCCGGAAAAAAAGTGTAGAGTACAGGTTTCATGGCAGTTCTATGCACTCTGACTCATTAGTATGCGTCCTTTCTTGTCTCCCTGTCTGTCCATGGCTCAGGGGAGTAATGACATTCTAACCATCCAGAACTGATGGGAGGAAATCCGACTTCTGATATCTTGAAATTGTGTGGGAATTGTGTCAGAGACTATATGATTTCCAAAGCGTATCATGCTTGAAATGACTAACATACGACCTTTGTCTGAGAAACTAGAAGCCAGACCCGGAAATATTCTGGTCTCGTATAGCTCAACAGGTTTATCTAAGCTTCTCGACGTGACCCAGCTATTTTCCAAGAAACATCCACTGAAACAGGGCATTAAAAGACATCGGCTGCTAATGTACTGTTAATGTGCTGCCAATGTCCTTCATTATTTGGTTCACTATTTCACGCAGGATTTCCGGTGAATTATAGAGGTTGTTAGGTGTATGGTGAATCCAGATGCCCTTCGTGCTGGACATATTAAGTCATTAGAGAAAGCAGATAATAACGGACACGCCGTTTTATAGTGAACAGGGTCAAATGTCATAGACCAAGATGTGATAAGGCTATTACAAATGCCTTTTCACCAAGGTGTATACCCACACTTGCGAGAGTGCCGGTATATTGTGTCCGTTGGCATTTGTGTCTATTGTCTCTAATGTTGCACGATGTAATGACATGCATCTGTTTGGGGCAGGACCACAGCGCTTACCTGGTATTTATCAACAGCACGCACCAGAAGAATCAGCACCTTTGCTTCGCGGCATTTGAATGCGAAACCGCTTTTTGTGATGAGTTTGCCTGATGATATATATATAATGCGCTTTGTGTATGTTTTTTGTGTCAATGTCTGAAGCTGACAATGTGTGAAGCTGACAATATGCGAAGCTGACAATGTGTGAAGCTGACAATGTATGAAGCTGACAATGTGTGAAGCTGACAATGTGTGAAGCTGACAATGTGTGAAGCTGACAATGTGTGAAGCTGACAATGTGTGAAGCTGACATCCTCTAACGTCTAGCTAAAGGCGCATAAATTCACAAAACATATAGAAACTAATACCTGCTCTCACGGGTGCCATTTTATGAAGTTGGTTCGGGGAAGCCAAATGACCAAAGCTGCCCCGAAAACCATTTGAATCTAGTGTACGGTCATAGACCCAATGGTTTTTCAGCTTGGTTGTGGAGGGAGATGGGGGATGAATGATTGGGAAGCTCAACTCAATGATTGAGGGTGCCAACGACCCCCTTAGCATATGCAAAGCAACAACCCTGGCTGCCCTTGAATATGTTTGGGCACTTCTGTACAGTACTTCAATACATCTGACTGTGATTCGACTAGTCACGGTGCCCGGAATTCTGGCCTCCCCACACCGTGCTGAATGATATATCTACATTTTCCAACTATCAGAAAGCACGTACAATACAATAATCAGTCATTGCAGGACAGGACAATACGTCATCAACCGGACAGGAAGCACGTGCAATGCGATACGATATATCAATCATCCTCGAGTTCGAGGCATTGAAAGACCTGCTGGCTCAACGACTAAAGTTTCAGTCTCACAGTACCATACTTCCCAGCATATACCACTAAAATTCCTCTTTACACCGAAACAACACGGGTAGCAGCGCCAAGTTTTACTTCATGCGTGGCCGTGGGCGATGAGGCTGGGAATCGCCGACCAAATATCGACAGAGCCATACACCACGCAAGTCTAAGTCAGTGGGTAACGCGACAGAAACTGTTCGCTTAATGGTGTTGGTCTGCCTTAGCCTGGCCTATCCTATAATGTTTGGATAGTAGCCAAAATCACCTAAACGTAATGGTTTATGCTTTCAGGCAGGTTGCCTTTGAAAACAAATGACCAACGATCTAACAAATAATTTAGCATTGCGAGGTTTCGACTTCAACTTCTCATAGTAATACTGGGCTCAGCATCACAAAACAGCATCACAAAACAGCATTATCAAACACAATATCAATAAACACGATATCACAAAGCGTAGTGTTCTCAAGCACAACATCACCAATTACAACATCACCAAACGCAATATCACCAAATACAATATCACCAAACGCAGTATCATCAAACACAATGTCACCAAACGCATTATCACCAAATTCAATATCACCAAACACAAAGTCACCAATGATAATGTCATCACGCACGATATTACAAAACATAATATTACGAAACACAATAACATGAGACAATATATTAACAAACACATTATCACCAAGCACAATACCACCGAACAAAGTATCACCAAGCACGCTACAAAGAAGCGTCATACCACCAAACTGAATATCTATAAACACAACACCAAACACAATATGAACAAGCATAACACATCCAAGCGCAACATGACAAAGCACAATGCCATCGAACACAACATCACAAAATACAATAGTATCAACTGCAATATCATCAAACACAATATCACCAAACACAATGTCACCAAACAAAATAAAAAAAACACAATATCACCAAGTACAATATCACCAAGCACAACATGAACAAACACAATGTCACCGAACACAATGTCATCAAGCACAACATCACCAAACACACGATCATGATCAACTGTCTACCAAATTTCTGAGACACTTCTTTCAGCACATGAACGAAGCCTCTAGACATGCGCAGTTTCACACAATGAATGGATTACCCTGCGCAAGCACAGCAGTTGTGGTACATACTACATTCCATGTGTTTTGTGGTAGATACTACATTCCAGTGTATTAGCGAACGCAGTGTTCCGCATAGTAGCGCAGGTACCGCAGAAGTCCAACGTGTAATGTCTCATGTTCGCAGGTGGTTGGTGCGCAGTATGACTCGACCCCAGTGCGGCCGACCAGCATGCCCGAGATCACTAACCTGGAGGTGATGTGCGCCAAGGACCGGATGACGGTGCAAATCGGCTTCTCGCAGCCGTTCCAGGTACTACTGATTTATGTTTCGGTGCGGTCCAACGGTGGACTAGTGCCCACGGATCTGCAGCTAGTTCTGTTTCATCTATGTTGTATTGTAAGTATGATGTGCTTATTTCAGATGCACAGAAACGCGTTAGCATCAGATCGTTGATGTTTCATTTTGTATCGCAGACCTGCTCCAAGGTTACCCACACACAGTAAATGACGCTGCTAGCAATCACATCAGTACGCTTAAATGCTACTATAGTACATCGTAAAGATATAATTTGTGTTCTTTCATATCTAGTTTCACTACTCATTATCTAATTCATTGACTAAACCTCAAGTTCTGGTGCCAAAACAATACCAAATCGAGATGCTACCAAATAGATTACGGCGCCGAGTCTCCTTTAACAACACGCACGTCGACACCCGCTCGCACTGAACAGCGAGCTGGCGCAGCGGGGCGGCCTCGCCGAGCGAGTCGTGCTCCACTTGAGCCGGCGCTCGCCAGTGTGCCGGGTCCGGGTCCCGGTCCGGGTCCGGGTCCGGACGTGCGTCGCCTCGATCGCCATTCATCGCGCGCCACTGGCAGCCGACTGTCGGGCCCATTTGTGGCGCCGCGGCGACAATGGCACCTCCGCGCCGGAGAAAGCTGCTGTCGTGTGTCCGAGTCGCCGCCGGCCTCTGGGATTGGGTGTTGACCATGCTCGACACAGCCGTCGGATATTGGAGAGTGCAGCTTCCGACTGTCGGATAGTACAGCTCCCGACTGTCGGAGAGTACAGCTCCCGACTGTCAAATAGTACAGCTCCCGAGTGTCAAATAGTACAGCTCCCGAGTGTCAAATAGTATAGCTCCCGAGTGCCAAATAGTACAGCTCCCGAGTGTCAAATAGTACAGCTCCCGAGTGTCAAATAGTACAGCTCCCGAGTGTCAAATAGTACAGCTCCCGAGTGTCAAATAGTACAGCTCCCGAGTGTCAAATAGTACAGCTCCCGAGTGCCAAATAGTACAGCTCCCGAGTGTCAAATAGTACAGCTCCCGAGTGTCAAATAGTACAGCTCCCGAGTGTCAAATAGTACAGCTCCCGAGTGTCAAATAGTACAGCTCCCGAGTGTCAAATAGTACAGCTGCCGAGTGCCAAATAGTACAGCTCCTGAGTGTCGAATAGTACAGCTCCCGAGTGTCAAATAGTACAGCTGCCGAGTGTCAAATAGTACAGCTCCCGAGTGTCAAATAGTACAGCTGCCGGGTGCCAAATAGTACAGCTCCTGAGTGTCAAATAGTACAGCTCCCGAGTGTCAAATAGTACAGCTCCCGAGTGTCAAATAGTACAGCTCCCGAGTGTCAAATAGTACAGCTCCTGAGTGTCGAATAGTACAGCTCCCGAGTGTCAAATAGTATAGCTCCCGAGTGCCAAATAGTACAGCTCCTGAGTGTCAAATAGTACAGCTCCCGAGTGTCAAATAGTACAGCTCCCGAGTGTCAAATAGTACAGCTCCCGAGTGTCAAATAGTACAGCTGCCGAGTGCCAAATAGTACAGCTCCTGAGTGTCAAATAGTACAGCTCCCGAGTGTCAAATAGTACAGCTCCTGAGTGTCAAATAGTACAGCTGCCGAGTGCCAAATAGTACAGCTCCCGAGTGTCAAATAGTACAGCTCCTGAGTGTCAAATAGTACAGCTGCCGAGTGCCAAATAGTACAGCTGCCGAGTGTCAAATAGTACAGCTCCTGAGTGTCAAATAGTACAGCTCCCGAGTGTCAAATAGTACAGCTCCCGAGTGTCAAATAGTACAGCTGCCGAGTGCCAAATAGTACAGCTCCTGAGTGTCGAATAGTACAGCTCCCGAGTGTCAAATAGTACAGCTGCCGAGTGTCAAATAGTACAGCTCCCGAGTGTCAAATAGTACAGCTGCCGGGTGCCAAATAGTACAGCTCCTGAGTGTCAAATAGTACAGCTCCCGAGTGTCAAATAGTACAGCTCCCGAGTGTCAAATAGTACAGCTCCCGAGTGTCAAATAGTACAGCTCCTGAGTGTCGAATAGTACAGCTCCCGAGTGTCAAATAGTATAGCTCCCGAGTGCCAAATAGTAGCCCTGAGTGTCAAATAGTACAGCTCCCGAGTGTCAAATAGTACAGCTCCCGAGTGTCAAATAGTACAGCTCCCGAGTGTCAAATAGTACAGCTGCCGAGTGCCAAATAGTACAGCTCCTGAGTGTCAAATAGTACAGCTCCCGAGTGTCAAATAGTACAGCTCCTGAGTGTCAAATAGTACAGCTGCCGAGTGCCAAATAGTACAGCTCCCGAGTGTCAAATAGTACAGCTCCTGAGTGTCAAATAGTACAGCTGCCGAGTGCCAAATAGTACAGCTGCCGAGTGTCAAATAGTACAGCTCCTGAGTGTCAAATAGTACAGCTCCCGAGTGTCAAATAGTACAGCTGCCGAGTGCCAAATAGTACAGCTCCTGAGTGTCAAATAGTACAGCTCCCGAGTGTCAAATAGTACAGCTCCTGAGTGTCAAATAGTACAGCTGCCGAGTGCCAAATAGTACAGCTGCCGAGTGTCAAATAGTACAGCTCCTGAGTGTCAAATAGTACAGCTCCCGAGTGTCAAATAGTACAGCTGCCGAGTGTCAAATAGTACAGCTCCTGAGTGTCAAATAGTACAGCTCCTGGCTGCCGGACATGGTCACCAAAATCGGTGGCTGGCCCATCAATGGGTGCTGTGCTTAGGCGCTGGAGAGAGTTAACCCCCGCTCTGGGAACATTCGGATGACAGCTGGAGAGCCGGGGCCAATGTCTGGGTATGTGCATCTGGCACAAGGCATGCACACAATGGCGCAACATCACCCTGCATAATAGGGTGTGTGTGACGCAGCATACATGGCATAAGTCACATTAGTTCCGAGTGACCGTAGTCCCGACACCACTCACGTAGGTCCCACTTCCGGATGGGTCCATCCATTATAATAACCACTGTGGCGAATGCACAATGACTGCTTATGCATAGCGATGTGTCCGCTCGCTGAACATTTGCAACATGTGTTCATTGGACACTGGCAGGAATAGGCTCAGAGGAGGGAGCGTTTCAACAGCATTCATCCATGCATGCACATGAGCATCTGATGTTGTTCATGGACCAATAAATTCTCCCATAACGAAACCCAAAACCGTGGTTGGAACACATAGACAAAAAAATAGTCATGACATATAATGAAATGAATATGTATCTTATAACACGATTGCATGGCAAGTTCAAAGCCTCGTTGGAAATTACACCAAAAGTTCGTTGTTCTTGCCAAGCATGTGCTAAATTTCTCCATACACCTCAAACCCTTTCCTCAATGCCATTATTATTGTGCCGATTCGGCAAGCGAAATGGAACAAGAGGGGGATATGTACATCGGGATAATCTAATCATATACACGCACAAATATACGTATGTAAATATATGCATATATATATATATACATATATATATATATATATATATATATATATATATATATATATATATATATATATATCCACTACAGTAAGCATACGGCTTCGAAGTAATGCACTGTTAGCACTAACTAGTTATCCAATCGACTAAGGCGCTTAGATGACCGGTTCGAAGCGACTCCAGCTTTCTCCAGATCTAACCACTTACCCTGTGACCTCTTCTAATCGGCTTTGCTACGCGACGAGACGGGGTCAGAGGGAGCAGCTCTTACCTGACTCGTCACACCGGCCGTTTTTTCGGCCAAATGGTGCATCAGGCTTCGGGTATGGCGGGTCACCATCTGTAGTAATTTGGGCAATTCTGGGAACTATCAGTGCCACACGGGCGCCATCATAACTGTGTTACAGTCAGCCAGTGGTAGCAATGAATGAAGGGCTTCGTTCGGTGTTTCCTTTGCTTCTGACGTGGGAAAAATCAGTTGAGTTGTGTGTGATAGTGAAGTGCTTCGTAAGATATATGCTGCCTGTTACGAAGTGGTCTCACGTGCTGTTTCCTGCATGATGGTGATGCCGACACAACTTGCTGTACCGGCACTTCTGTACGTCGGCGTAAATGGGACTAGGCTATCCACTTATCTACCCACATGGTGACTGCCAACACCTTGGCAAACAGTACCGTAGCAAAACACTCACTTACTAAGCAACTGCACTGAGCTACTGAGCTGCGGTCGGTCTCCGCGGAGGAGCTAGTTTTGAGGGGAAGGCGGCTATGTGGGCAGCGCCTTCTCGACCTCGGTCGGCCGACACGCCACCTGTCGGCGCCAGCTCCGGAGCCGTCAGCTGTCGCCGCCGACCGTTCGGTCAGAGCCGGCGCGGATCACACGGGCGCGCCGCGATCGCCTATCCGGTGCGATCTGGCGCGCCGCACTCGCCGCCGCCGCGCGGCCGGGCGGCGGCGGCGGCGGCTGCCGGACGACGCGTGGTGGCGGCCAGCTGGCGGCGGCCGGCGCGCGCCCGACCACACCGCGCGCTACTGACCCATTTCCCGCCGATGGACCGGACCGGCGGACCGGGCCGGCGGACCGAGCCGGTGGACCGGGCCGGCGGCAGCGGTGGCGACCGGCCGCCGCCGCCGCTGCCGGCCCTGCAAAGACAAATGCGGCGCGCCGCTGCGCCGGCGCGGAATGCGGCGCGCGCTGCACGGCTGAGTGTCGTGGCCGGGTCACGGCGGCGTGTCTGCGGCTTAGCGCGCCGTCCCGACCGCCATCCTGTTGACATTCAGCGCCTGCATTCATGAAGCGCTTTCGCCCGGACCCCACCGGCTGACACTTTGTGCAAACGGCTCTGCAGACATTGAATTGTTGCTGGTAATTGGTGGTAAGGAAACGGTTTGCAATGCTCTCTTGAGTTATTTATAATTTATGCATCGAAACATCGATTTCTCCGTGCATCGATGTGGCGGTTGTATTAAGCGTGAGCGCACGCTCACCTCAAAACCGGCAGTGGCCAGAGTTATGGTGCCAAACCACCGGGTTGTGCAGCCCACAGATGGGATCAACAGTTGGCCGACGTCTTGTGAGCATCATCGGCACGTGTCCTAGAGCCGGTCTGCAGTTGATGGCGCAGCCGAATACCTCTGCTAATGCGACAGATCGCTCAAAGCACTTCCGTGCAAGTCGAGCTACTTCTGGTTTGCGAATAAGTAGCCGGTTCTTGATTGCCGCTTAAGTAGGACATAGCATACACTTGTGCTGGAATGCTGCTTGGACTAGCAGCCTGCAGAGATGTCGCGGCATTGGCACGAGTACGCCAGCGTCTTATTGTTTTTTTTTTAGCCGGATGAGAGGAAGGAGCGGGAAGTCGACTGGAACCCAAAAGACTATGTGATACCGCGGATACAGCTGGAAATGTTCCAATGCTGTTAGAAAATAAGCGAAACACTGTTTCATTAAGTCGGTCATGAAATCATCACGGTTCGTCATAATCTTGATTGATCTCAATAAACCTTGCAAACAAGGCAACGTGTTTCCGGACCTTGGTTTTTAAATGTGCTTATCCGTGGAGAAATGCGGCAACTTAATTTCTATTTCATATGAATTGAGCCTTCACGTGCGTAATATGTATTAAAGCACAGGTGTAATTATCGACATGTTGCGTTTAAATACGACCTAGGAACTGTACTGTACTGTGCCCGTTTTACTGTACCCATTCTACCAACTGAGAGGCATGTTTCAGTGTGCCATTATTGAAGCCACTGGTTAGGTAGAATGGGACCGAATAAAACATATGGGAAGTTTAGTGACCATGAGCACATACAATTTAGAGATAGCAGAATTGTGTTTTGCAATGGCGGATCACTTCAAGAGTAGCAAGTCGAACTTGCGATCATCGTTGCATGACATGATTTATGGCTTACAAAGCTGTTCAAACGTACCTGCTAAGTTGCTTGTTCTTGTGAACTTAAACACTGTGCATGCTTCATTACCAACGACTGCAACCTTGACAAAATCGTGTTAAGGAAAAATCGTTTTGTTCAATAGCGTATCTCCTTAACAGCCACAGATAGTTTAGGCATTTACTACTTTAGAACAAGTAGCAGTCGTACCATCATAGCGTTTGGCCTGTTTTTTGTTGTTGTAAAGATTGATGTGCTTCAACAGAACGTGCTTTCTATCCACATGTAATTTCACATTATTTAATATCAAATGCGCATTATCGACTTCATGCGGTTAGATAAAACAGCCACAAACCCACAGCCGTACTCCGGATGGTCTCCCAAGTTCTAACTAACCGACTCTTCCTTTGCACAGGGTCTGGTGTTCTCTAAGGGACAGTTCAACAACCCAGGCTGTGTGTACATACAGTCATACTCCTCCCAGACGAAGTACAGCTTCGACATCCACTTCCAGAAGTGCGGCACAAAGCCAGACCTAAACGGGAAGTTTTACGAGAACACCATCATCGTCCAGTACGACAACGAATTGATAGAGGTGAGTCCTGATCTCAGCTCAGCTAGCTATACTGTACGGTGTGTCAGAGACGTAATGAGGTTAGCGTAGACGTCGAACCAGCTTTGGATAGTGTCATTGCATGTGTCCATTTTGAATTAAATCTGTGAGACGTCAATGTCCCACACCTGTGCGATATTGACGTCTCGCAAATGTAGTGCTGCTGATGCTGTTGAAAGTATATTTGCAGATATGCATTCTCTAAATGTTGTTAACAAATCACTATTGTTGACGTTTCTTCAAATGAAGGATGAACAACCTTCTGAGTGTTCGTTGCCCATGCACGGTATTTTGCCACCTATCCAAGCGCAGAGGTGTCACTGTGACCCACTTATCCTAGTGTAAAAGTGGCACTGCGACCCACCTATTTCAGTGCCGAGAGGACACTGTGCCTCCCCCATTCCAGTGCGACTCCGAGGGGGAACTGCGACCCACCTACTCCAGAGTAGAGGGGTTGCTGCGACCCGCCTCTCCCAGTACAGAAGCGGTACTGCTACCAACCCACCTCAGTGCAAAGGGGCCAATGCGACCCACCTTTCCCAGTGCAAGGAGGCTACTGACACCGACCTCTGCATGGTGTCTAAACCGAAAACTAGCGACATAAATAATTTAAACATGCCACACGTGACAAAATATCGCGATTAATACGCAATTGTCTTGTGCGGTGTCGCTGGCTGCTCCTCTTGGTCAGCTTGACAATCAGGCGGTGGCTGGGGTGTTGAAGCGACCGATTTTCCGCCTCAGAAAGCCAAGCAGAGCTTTGTCCTTCCGAGCAACCTCGTCCCTGACGCACTGTCGCCAGCCACTTCCGCCCCTTGGACACAAAGCGAAGTCGTTTCAATACTTAACCACAACGTATGTGAAGCTGGTTGCTTGTTTATTGGGTGATTCACGACGCACTTTATGCACATTCACGGCTAATGGCGCCGGCCACACTGTTTCGCCGGTGGGCCGCGGGATTGTGAAATGTCCGGAAAGGTGCGAGTGTCGAACCCGGGACCTTTGTTACCCAGATCCCGACAGCTTACCACTTAGCTGCCCCAGCCCCTGTGAAGCCGATTGGACGTGTCCGGTGTTGTGTTTTTGCACTGTTCTTTTATTGCGCTCGTTTGTGTTCATTGTTTAGTGCTTCGTTTCGACTGTAATGTGACTGAAACGTAATCTTAATCCATTGGATAGAATTGGTTTGTTGCAATTGCAATTGCAACTCGCAATACAATGTCACATAAATGTAAAATTTCACGCTTCATCACTCCCTGTAGGAATAAAATAACTGATAACGGCCTGGGGTATTTAATAACATGACTTGTCTTGCAATGTCAGCAATGTATGATATCCTGTATTTTGCCCATTGGTAGAAAATAAGATGCCGTCAATGTGATCACCCCGATTCGGACACCTCTGAAATATCAGCAAAAGCACCATTTTCTTGCGCTGAGGGGTACAATTGGACAATAGTTCAAATTCAGAATCTAAGTTAAGCGCAGCGTGATACAAAATCCGAAAAAGGTCATCGCCATCAAGTTGGATCGATGATCTCAAATGATCGTGCAGGTGCCAATGGCCAGTGTAAAAGCGTTAACCGACTCGTCCATCACTCAAACGAATCCAACATTGGCCATTTAGAGGCAATAAGTGGCATTCATTGCCGATAAGTCACGAGTTCTCCGAACGGCCTGAACTGCTCACTCCATGGCATCACAACTAAATAACTTCACAGGAAATCTTCAAAGATACATGCTATGAGGTCAGCAAGGAATGCCTGTCAGCTACACCAAGCGACAATTGCATGGGGAGGACGATTTTTTATAGTCGCGAGAACAACCTTAAAAGCGTTGCATTAAGATTCTGCATGAGAGGGGGTTAAGATGATTTTGGCTAATTTTATAGGATGCCAAGTGCGTAATTCAATTACGAACAAGCAAGGCCGCCGATGGGATACGGGACGATAGGGAAGGGCTTAAGGTGGAAATTTGGACACGAGTGGGTTACACAGATATGATGAAAGCTCCCAAAACTTGCACTCACTCTGAGATTGGGTTGCCATGTTTTTTTAGGTTGGACACACATACACACACACACACACACACACACACACACACACACACACACACACACACACACACACACACACACACACACACACACACACACACACACCTGCCCCGGGCAAATAGCCCGTCAGAGTTTGATATCAACTTAGCATGCATCGAATGATAAATGATGGGGATAAATAGACGTAGTATAGGCGTTCCCTGACACGTGGAGTGCTCCTAGATTGCAGGTGTGGGACGGGGAGACGCCGCTGCGAAGTTTCCTCTCACGTTGAGTACATATAAATTGCAGGTGTGGGACGAGGCGAAGCGCCTGCGCTGCGAATGGTACAACGATTACGAGCGCACGGCCACCAAGCCTCCGGTGGTAATGGCTGACCTGGAGGTCATCGAGCTCAACTTCAGAGGTCAGTGGTCCGAGTTCTTCTGCTGCAAAGTCGCGGCCGGTTAATCTGAAAACGCAATATCCGCCGGCCCGCTTCCAGGATATCCACGCGAACAGCCACGCAGGAGGCTACGCAACCCCATCCCGTTACGTCTCGCTCGGAACCGGCTGAATATGGGAGTGTCATTAATTCATGTGAATCGAGGCGAAGTGAGGCCCATGATTGCTCCAGTTCCCAAGGACTACTGCCGGTCATCGTCTTGAGCTTACCCTCTACCGAAGGGGTCCATCTACGCGGGAGCGGATGCTGGGGGAGGACTGGGAGATGAGCCCCATGGGGAGGTGGTGCCACTCCGGCCGAGAAAACGCGCCCCTCTGGAAAGGCTCGAGTGTACCCCCACCCCCATCCCGCCCCTGGAATATCGTCGCGTCTCACCATGACACACAGACAATTGATTCGTCTGCTGTTGTACCTGTCATATCTGTAGCCAGGTAACACCGGCAACCGCTTCTGCTGTTTGAGCTGAAGCCCGATAATATCGGCAACCATTTTCGTCGTCCTGAGTAATAATTTACGTCATGATAGTTTGTGGTAATGGAATGGTTTCATTTATGCGCTGAGCTGTAGCTTCCGGGCTTCAGGCCGAACTGGGATGGCGACGTGCCACGAGCTGAGCAATGGAACTGGTGTACACAATGGCGTCGCCAAGGCATGTGCATGCTTTCAGTGCACCACTTCCAGCTACGAATAACAAATGACATTCATGAATGCTCTTCTCTATCCTTTGGATTGCATATTGTGCACGATGAAGTCAATCACACCTACTTTGCATTGCTAGTGTATGCATTTGGACCAAATACCTTGAGTGGATCCAGCGATTGATCGGTATGTTGATCTCTCCGTTACTGGAAATAAGATCGTCGAGTCGCTACACTCGCTGGCATTTTTGCTCTGGTTGAGGCGGTAAGCCGCAATGATTCTGATAAGATTGCACCTTCATAGCGGTACGGCCTTGCCGCAGACGTGTCAACGCGGTTAATTTTTTAATATATATAAACAGACTGCCTCAAACAAAGCGTCATGGGAACGAAGTTCGTTCGGATTTGTGACGCGAAGACGTGAATGGAAAGAATGAGAGCAAAAGGGACCTAAGATCATTGCATTCATTCATTGTTGCCGTCTGAGTATTGTCATGTGGATGGTGCAAAGTAGTTTGTTTAATGATATTTGATGGTTATGTTACCTTATATAACTTAGGAAGGCATTTAATCACTTCGGTTTGCAATATGTGAACTTGTTTTGTGTTACCTTGTCTACGTCATTAGTAAAATCGGTGGAGCTTCGCCTGAGATAAAATGTTTGGGTTGTATGTAATTTTCCCATTTCTTGCATCTTCATTGCCATTTTATTTAGCTATTGATATGAGAAACAATAAGTGAAAGAAGGATTGGGAAGTGCAATAGGGGAAATTCAAGCTTGAGGTCATACGAGACCTATCCCAGTTCGAACCATCGCCAACAAGAGGGGTCGAAATGCGCACGTCAGTAGATTATCTTCGTGAAGGAAATTGCCATGCAAATACCTAATATTTCATGAAAGCATTATTGCTGCGAGTTCTTGTGTGGAGACACTGAAATGAAAAACCGTGACCACAGAGCATCGTTCTCAATAGAGCATTCAGCAATGCGTTGGTTGGTACGGTCCTACCCAAAGTCCTATCCAATTTACCCCAAAGCAGACGTTGAACCTCCATCAAACTCTAAGAAGTCACCGTTGCCAGCAAAGATAGCCAATGGTCTCATATACGCATCATATTTTTGACGCATCACAATCTGATCCACACTTACTTGCCAGGATTATTCGACTTAGTCCCTTGTAAACATTCGGATCGAATTCATTACCCACTGAAATTCGATCGGATCTAAATTCAAATCTGCCTTATCTGTCGATGCGAACCGGTTAAGTGAGACAAAAAAAGAAATAGGGCTGGATTCAAATTCAACGCCAAAACTACACTTGAAGTGAAAGTGGCGCAAAACATATAGACTTCGGACACGCAAGGTCACTCGGATTATTTACCCGGGATGAAGTTGAAAAGTTACGAACATGGAGTTAGTTTTTGGTTTTCACCTCACCATGTGACCTGATGGATGGTTATCCAAATTATTTTGGTACTTTTCGTCATCAAGTACTTACACGCTCATGTGAGATTCGTAAGCTTATCTTTAAAACTGGGTGGGTGGTCTCCCTTGGAAGACTACCCCAAAACGCAAGTTTTTTTTGTAGCCGATAACCTCAATTTGAACTCGTCTAGCGTAGAACACTGTACCAAATTTTAAGTGCAAAATATTTCTCATTCAATCTTCAGAGGGTATAGAAAGATAAAATTACACTAGATCATGAGGCCTGGCTGTTAGTTTGAGGCCTTTGTTCGCAACAAGCTTTGTTAAACATGGATCTTTCGATGCATTGGCCCTGGGAATCAGTTGTATTGACTGATTCCCAGGGCAGGATATTTGTTGAACAACGGGATATTTGATCAATTCACTGGGTTTCCACTACTCAGTTAGGGAATATTTTTTATTCACGTGTAAGAGATACCTCCCCGACTGGCCATGGAGCTCTTTGATACACCGCAATATGGATAACGTATTGCTTCCCAAGTTTCCACGCCCATCAGTGCCGATAGTGGCACCTGCGGCCGACGGGGCTGGCACCTGGCGGACGACCGGCGAACTGGCCGGTGGACTGTGAGTCGCGCGCGCGCGCCCGGTGGGTGCACTCGCCGTGTGGGGTCGGCCGGCCGGGCACCGTGGCGGGAAAGTTCGCGCCGTTCCCGCGACAGCCGCGCCCCAGACGCCGTCGCGGTTTTCTGGAATGCCGGGTCTGTGGCCGCTGGCTGTCGGCCCTTCCAGGTCAGGTCGAGCTGGCGGTTGCAAGCCCAGCGTGGGTGCGACTGCAAGTGCCAGTAGCGGCTTGAAACCTTAGTGTTGCACTTCTTCCTTCAGAACGTTGAACCTCGCTAGTGCATGGTGCAAAATAGCGAGAACCGCGGCAAGAAGACGCACGCATTCACTGGTACAGTGGATGACAGTGGCGAGAGGGCAGGCTCTTCAGAGCTGGTGATCGGGTCTGCGCAAACCTCGCCAGCCTTTCTGGAAGTAATGCATTCTCAGTACAAATGCCATATCGGTTGCCATGTTAACAAGACGTCTACGAGTACAATGCACATAGAAAATCAACATTATCCGAATTTGTCGAAGACACTGATTCAAACATAAAAATCTCATTATATTATAACTGTGATATTACGTGCTGCCAAAACCAGCCAGTTGTGCACATCTATAAGTCCCATAGTACACCATATCACATGTGAAGGTGACAAGGAACATACGAAGATTCCGGCTTTGTAAACGTTATTCAAGGTAACTTTTGACTTCCCATCATGAAGTATCGTGCATGGACGCCCGAAAACTAATGGCACTGATCGGCTCTAAAGAATCTGATGAGAGTGCTCACCTTTTCAGACTCCGCTTATATATATTCGGCGTTCCTTTCTTTACCGGGCTGGAGAGCACCTGACTCCAGGTTAGTTTCCCTCACATTCGGCTTCAACTTTTATGCCTTTGTAACGTTATAACCACTTTACCATCTGCAATACCGCTAAGCTGTTTTGTATTTTAAGACTGTAGGCACGCATTGCTGGCTTGAATGAGCTTGTAATGAACACGTAGCTGTCAGTGGCTGACTGTTTCTTTCATGCAATTTTCGAAGTCTTCAATTTTTATGTGCCATTTTGTTGGCTGGACTATCTCTTTGTGACTTGAGATGTTTGCCTATATCTCTTGATTCTGTCGCCTATGGATGTACACAATATCTCCATCAAATGCCTAACAGTGAATGACTTTCCATAATACAAATTTAGCCAATCGCCTTGCAAATTTGGTCAGTGACGTTCCTGTAGCCCTTTCTTTTAGCTCGTTTGACAAGGGTATTCTTTCGCCAATGGAAAACTGGGCCATTCCATAGCTTGATTATAGCGAAACGAGTGGCCACGCGTCAGAATTTCAGTTACTTGTGATCACCGCACCGAAAAACATACAGTGATGTGATGATGTTGTGTGCCAATGCTTAGTTGTGTACATTATTCCTTGTTGACCATTGAGGTTAAAGGTGGGTAAGGAATCTGTACGGACAGGAAAGCATGCGGCTTGACATAACAACAGCAGTCGATGGCTTGGAGAACCTTCATGGAGAACCTTCAGCAGTCGATGGCATGGAGAATCTTCACACATGACCAAGGTTCAACGTCCTCCAAGCCGCTCACACGCGAGCCATCGCTGACGATGCTGCTGTCTTCATCCCGAAGAGACTCTTGTAGCGAAAGGTGGAGGGTAGCACCGTGCAACGACCCATAGTACAAAGAATGTCGAGTTCCGATGCCGCGTGATAACCAGGCTCCAACTGACCTTCACATGTGTGTTTCAGGCGACAACGTGGACTGCTGGATGGAGATTCAGGACGGCAAGGGCCCTTGGGCTAGCCCAGTCACTGGCATCGTTCCAATCGGATCTACTCTCACTATGGTCGTGGCAATCAACGATCCAAATGGTAAGGTTGGGTATGGTTAGATGTTGTTTGCAAGGGAAGCGAAGACGTTATGCAATCATTCTGTGTAGGAGGAATGCATTAAAGGGCATGAAAGAAGTTCATTGATGTCTTTTGTTGATATATTTCGCATATTTATTTGCCGATGCTTATTGCCATACGACGTCACGATGCTTATTGGTCACGATGCTTGTTGTCACACGACGCCTCGATTTCAGCTGAATTCGACATGCGCGTCAAGGACTGCGAGGCGACGGACGGCAAGCGACTGCCGATCCAACTGTCTGACCATCACGGCTGCGTGCTGAGACCCAAGATGATCAGCAAGTTCATGAAGCAGCGCAGCGACGACGGCCGCTCGTCCGTGCTCACCTACGCCCACTTCCACGCGTTCAAGTTCCCCGACAGCATGTACGTGCACCTGCGCTGCAAGGTGGAGATCTGCCGGCACGGCTGCCCCGACCACTGTCAGCAGGCGCCGGCCGGCCGGTACCCGGCCGAGCTGCTGGCCGCCGCCAGTCGTAAGGACTCGGTGGGCGGCGGCGTGGCCCCGCCTGACGCCGTCGCCGAGCCTGCTCAGAGGCCGGCCATCGCCGAGAGGATTGACGAGGCGCAGGCGAAGTCACAGGTGGCGCCACCTGCGGCTGCGGCCGACGTGTCGCCGGCCGCCGCCGCCGAGGAGAGCGCCCAGGTGGCGCCGGCGCGCCGGCCGCAGTCGGCGGCGCAGCCGGAAGGCGCGCGCCAGCCGACGCGCCACAGGATCGACTTGGCGCGGCTGGGCGGCGGGCTGGCGCAGAAGCTGCGTGATCTGGTGGCGCCGCACGCCAAAATCAGCCGCTCCGATACGGATCCGGTCGCTCAGCCGGCAGCCGCCGACGCTGCCGCTGGCGGCGATGACGCGCACAAGCGCACTTCGGACGCGGGCCTCGACGCCGACGACCACGATCGGTCCCGGTTCCCCTGGGGACCGCGCAGCCTGTCCGTGCGCCGGCGGCGCCGCTTCGTCGTGGAGGAGGTGGCGCACTCGACCGACATCGGCGTCACCTCGACACTGGAGGTGCTCTCCGTCAATGACCTGCAAACGCCCGCCGGCGACGGCGGCGAGGAGCGACGCGCCATCATCTTCCACGGCCACATCGGCGCGGCGCGGCCGCCGGGCGTGTGCCTGCCTCCGGCCGGCTTCACTGCCCTGTTCGCCCTGCTGGCCGTGGCGGTGATCGTGTCGCTGCTGGTGGCCGGCTTCCTCTGGCACCACCGCGACGGGCCGCACTGCCAGCCCGGCCACCAGCCCGTCTCGATGCCGCCGTCGATGCAAGCGTCGCTGGCGTCGCTGCCGCCGCGCCAGTGGAACGTGGTCGGCTACATCCGTCAGCGATTGCACGTGGTGTTCTGATGAGCCACGGCCGCGGACGGCGCTGCGACCGAGCTGCGGCTGGGCCGCGGCCGCACGCGACCGTGCCAGTGTCGGGACTCGGCGCCGAGCTCACTGCACGCCCGGCGCCACACGAGCACAACCAGGAGCTGTGATATTTAGAGGCCGCGCTGACGGTACGTGTGTCGGCTCGAAGGCCGTCCAGTGGCGACGGAACGGCGGTGGCTAGCGGCTTCGGAGAGCCTCAGCGGTATCGAACTCCTCCAGAAGGATGTGATGCAACACAGGTATATTACATACTCTTATAGAGGGGAGCGGCATGACACCTCGTCACTGAGCTGTCTATTTTTAGATTGATGACGGCTTAATTAGACAGTTAACTCATGCACGTTGTTGTTAAAGATACATCAACTACATTCAGCCTCCCGAGGTACAACGATCGCTTGGAATTGCGGTCATCTGGGCAGCCCTTCCACCACCCGACGAGACATTGCTCAAGTCCCAACAACCGAGGGACTGAACATCGTAACCATTCTTCAGAAAGACATGGAAATATGGAATTTTGCATACATCTGACTTCAGCCGATCTTCTCCAGGATTTTGTTCGTCCCTCCGACAAAAGATGTCATTGCGATTTTTAAACCCGTTTCCCGAATTATCTACCAAGGCTTCGTATAGGTCGGTGAATAACCAAGCTCCCCGTTGCTTGCATGCAGGAGCTCACCATTTCAGCTCCCTGCTGGTTACGTTCCCTCCTGCTTTCCATGTCTGGTATCACTGATAATGAATCCATCTGGGCACCTTATGCGAGCCCAGGCGAATTTTCACCGGACAACGTGGGAGACTGCTGGAGGGGACTAATGGGCTCACTAGCACCATTGAGCTGCGTGCGTGATGGCTACTTTGTTCAGCACCTGGCCACGATCGAAATCAACTGACAATCACGCTCAATTTTCGACTTCCTTGGAAGAGCTTGCAATGAGTGCGCATCTGGAGATGGTACGTGCAAGTATATGGTCGGCCTATACCAGTCGCAATATGTTCGTAAGCAGTAGTTTTGGTCAAAGAAATGGACCCAAACGCGACTGTTGGAATGTATAGATATAACTCCTGTGCAGTGACACATAGGTGACGATGCATTCAACAATGTATCTTGTAACTGTTAGAAGGCGTGTGCATATCCTTATTTGAAGTCTTATGCTGCTTATTGTTCAGACGTATCTCACAATTTTATCAATATTTAGGCAGACTGATACATGCTAGTTAGTAGGCTAGCTGCCTATTCATCACACATCAAGGAATGACGATATGAAGTCAGAATCTGCTCGGATAATTGGTACGCGCTTATATCACACATCAGCGAACGACGAGAAGATGTCGGAGTTTGCTGGTAATTGATGTACACTTGTACAATTAACGCCAACCCAGGGGCATATTGAAATGTCATGATGTTGGGCTGCAACAAAATTCGATACGCATTTATTTCATTTAAAATGCACCATTATATTGCATTGAGATATGCGCAGTCCATCTGTGTCAGCAGTCGGTTCCAGCTTCTTATCAAATAGTTATTCTGCCCGCTATGTTCCAGATGGTTGGCGTCTGATTTTGCTCACATACGAGGCTAAGGTTTGTTAGTGGTTGACAGCTCGGCGAGGCAGAATGGTGTACTCTTGACCTGCCGAGGGGCTCAACGCGCGTCATTGGTACAATGTATGTCAGCTTGTTCGCCTGTTGTCTGTTGTGTGTGCGTGCTGAGTGGCGAACGGCAGCCCTCAGTCGTCCCAAGTCCGGCTCGGTAATCAGAGCACAGCAACTGACTAGAACACTGTCCTAAGCGGGCTTCACGCCTCAAGTCGCTTTGCTACTGCTAAAAGCGTAATTGATTCACTGCCCCTTCATGTAGCGAAGTCAGTAATTGATCGTTTACAGCAAAGGAGCATGCGAACGTGTCGGTTCTTCACATTCAGGTCGACTGGTATGGCTGTGTAAGTCAATGTGCTGCAACTTATATATGCGCCATGCGCCCTTGCGAAATGCGTTGTCAGCCCGTAGTAATTGTGAAGCTTGCCTGTTGTTGCATCGGCGAAATATGGACAAAGCAATTTTGTTACAGCATGCTTTGTTGGCTCGAGATGTACGCGCTTGTTCTTGTTACCTTTGAGTCAACTTGGCTTGACAGGATTGTCTATTTATTCTACTATTTATCAAATAAATGAGGCTTAAACTCCGCTTGTGATATTCGAGGCATGAGTCGACCCCCACCGAGTCACTCCACGGCATGGAGTTAAAACAGAACAAGCTCTTGCACATGCTGGTCTTCCCATTCCTTCGGTCTAGAGACGTGCAGTCTTTCTTCAGTTACATGCCTAGGTATCGCAAGCCGTCTCATACGGCTAAAATTAGTGTTTGCATTTCACATAAACGTGTCGAGGCATTCTCAATTGGAAGTCCCACACATTTTAACTGTTCATATACATGACACATATCAGTTGCTTACTGCTCTGCCCTACTGAGTATGTCACTAACAAATTGGTATGCGCCATGATTGCGCGAACTGAGGTAGAATGCAAGAGACAGAAGCTACCAGTGGCTCATCTTGATGCGTGTGCAGCCGCCCAATCTCATTCGCGACGAAGGACGATACGGGGTTGAAGGCGACGTTTATTTCAAAGACCACTGCTGATTAAGGATATTTCCATAAGTTCATTAATTTCTGCTCAGCGCATGTAATGAGAGAAGAATACCACGTGCAATGATCCGCTTATCAGGTTAGAACATGGGACAGCTGAGAAACGCATCATCTGGTCTTCTCACTCGACTGCGGTCCTCACAGACGGACCTCCGAAAGCTACCGGCACAACAGCAGGCAATGATACATAATATACGGCACATGACATCGACACAATATATCACGAAACAACTCAATTTCGCCACCAGCCTTATCGGAGCTGGAATTGTTGCGGCGCGCCAAAAGCAACGCCGACCAGCCCTTACACAGACCAAATTGAATTCCACTGACAATGCCCAGCACCCGCCACCGGCACCGGTCCGCGGCGGCGCATGGCCCGGGACGTGCGGTGCACCTCTGGTGCTGGCTGGAGGACGGGCGGTGGCCTAGCTCTGGTCTGATCTGCCGGACGGTGGCGGCGCCCGGATCTGATCTGCCCACGCCGCGGCGCCCCCTGGCGGCGCGGGTGTATCCTGTGGCGGTTGCTCGACGCTCGCTGGCACAGCTCAGCCGCTCAGGTGTGGGTTCTGCCTGGCTACCACCGCCTCTTCCAGGTCTGCGTCCTCCTCGAAGATTGTGTCGTCGCTGTGGATGGGCAGAGATGACGGTTTCGGGACAGAGACGATGGTGCTGACGCAGTGGCGTCGGTCACGCGACAGAGACGAGGTTCACATTACAGAAACTAAGGTCACGGCATGGTAACGACGGTGACGAGGCGGACACGACGGTCACCAGCAGAGACGAGGGTCACCGGGCAGATATGATTGTCACGCAGCATAGGCGAGTACCGCGGGGCAGAAACGGGAGTCACATGGCAGAGACAAGGATCGCAAGGGAGAGATGAGGGTAACGGGTGAAATACGGGTCGCACGGGGTAAAAACGAGGGTCACAGGACTGAGACGTGGATCACGGGCAGAGACAGTGATCATAGGGCAAATGCGAGGGTCACAGGGCAGAGTCGAGGGTTACAGGGAAGATACGGGTGTCACGGGGCAGAAACCAGAGTCAGGGGGCAGATACGGGGGTCACTGGGCGGATACGAGAGTCACGGGTTAGATACGGGGTTCGTGGGGCAGAGACGAGGGTTACGGGGCAGAGACGAGGTTCACTGGGCAGAAAATGGGTCACTGGCAGAGATGGGGCAGAGGAGGATCGCGGGGCAGAGATGAGGATCGCGGGGTAGAGATGAGAGCCATGGAGCAGAGACGCCAGTGACGGCGTATTGGTTTGGGCAGGCGTGGAATATCGGTCACGCCTGCCAGAATATCGGACACGTCGATCACGCCTGAGGTGAATGTGCACATTGCTACCGTCTAATGCTTAAACACCCAAGTAGTGTCCTAGGTGCATCGTCTTTCTGCCCTAGGATAGAGCATAAGTATAAAATATTATTGAGTTGGTGTAAGTGGGCATGGACAATGAAGTGCAATATAAATTATGCACAACATGTGTGCAACATTTGGATGATGCACTTGGCACGTTCTGAACATACCACATTAGCATGTTTTTTTGTGGTGAGAAACGATGCCATCTGGCGGGATTCGCCCCTACAACACTGACGAAAATTCAGTCAGCTTTCGGAGCATCTGCGAGATGACACCAAATTACGGGGAGCACCTGCCGATTACGGGGAGCACCTGCGGCAGCGACACGCTCACCTGTAGAGTTGGATGCAGATGGGCTGTCGGTGACAGTGTCCGCCGCGTGGGCAGCTCTTCTTCTGCAGCACGCACACCTTGCCCGGCGGGCAGGCGTCGCAGAAAGGAGCCCTGGTGCTGACGCAGAGAGGCGACAGCGGACACGTCTTGCCCGGCTCGCAGAGCCCCCTGGTGGCGGCGCAGCGGGTCGCGTCGCCGCAGCGGAACCGCACCGTCTTGCACGGGTGCACGATCTCGGGCACTGGCGACACACGGTGTCGGCAGGTCATGGCAGGTCATGTCGTGCCGTGTCACGTCACGTCACGTCAAGACGCATTGCGCCACATGAGGTCACGTCAGGTCACGACATGCCACGTCAGGTCACGACATGCCACGTCAGGTCACGACATGCCACGTCAGGTCACGACATGCCACGTCAGGTCACGACATGCCACGTCAGGTCACGACATGCCACGTCAGGTCACGGCATGCCACGTCAGGTCACGACATGACACGTCAGGTCACGAAATGCCACGTCAGGTCACGACATGACACGTCAGGTCACGACATGACACGTCAGGTCACGACATGACACGTCAGGTCAAATCGGGTCACGCAAGGTCACGTCTGATCAAGCAACCTCACGTCAGGTCACGTCAGGTTAAGGCAGGTTCCGTCGGATCACGGCATGTCACGGCATGTCACGACAGGTCACACCAGATCACATCAGATCACGTCAGGCCGTGCCACGCCAGGTCGACACTGTCCTGTCAGGTGGTACGACGCGTCTCGACGTTGGCGTGCTGCAGGGTGGCCGAGCAGCTCGGTGCTCTACCTATCCATGTAAGGCGACCCGGCTACACACACACGCACACACACACACACACACATACACACACACGCACGCACACTCGGCATTGACCGCGCCGTCAGCCCGTCATCGCCACACCAATGCGTCATCAGACACCAGGAGCGGAGGGTCATCGCATGGCCTCTGACGGTACCCGTGACAGGACGGTGAGTGCCAAAGATCTGGCGCCGGGCGCGCCGATCTGCCCGCGCGGCTCGCCACAGTCGTGACGCCCACTCACCCGGCTTCTGGCAGGTATGACCGCAGCCGGTGAAGCAACACTTGTTCTCGCTGTGGCAGTCGTAATCACTGTCGCAGTCCTCTACACACTTGCCTTTGTAGCCCTTGGTGACCTTGGGACAATAGCCGGTCTTCACTGGAATCGGCCGGACAGTGTGTCACGTGACGCTCGATCCGTGTGTCGCTGGATCGCTTCGTTCATGAGTTATCGCGCGTGCACAACAATCGTTGAAGTACATCGGAGGTTCGTTCTTGTTAGCCTGGCTGAATCGACAATGGGATTGCTCCGTGCTATTCATGGAAATCGCGTTGTCCCAGAGAAAAACTACACACCTCCTTGGCAACACAATTCATTTACAGACCATTCAATACATTACTATCGCGATCGATTGACAGCATCATCAGCACATCCATCGAAAACATCGCTAACATCCATCGATATTATATACAAATAATTTGCATTGCCACTGTTTTCCACGCTTTACGATTAATGTATGATGCAAGTCTCAGCTCAGTAGCGTCACCGTTATCAGAGGACTCGGCATTTCCACATGGCTCGGCACAATTCTACCGAAAACCGTGCCGCGAGTGTGGACCTCACCTGGTGGACAGTCCTCCTGGGCGCACAACAGAAAACCGCCGATGCACGTACAGCTGTTGCACTCGATGTCAATAATTTCGCCATCTTGCTTGCAGGCTGCAACAAAGAGTACGGATTTGAACAGCTTGTCGGTGCAAAAGCGTGCCATCTGTCAGATGGTCTGCAGGTTATGTCGAAAGCAGTCGCGCCAAAGCTGGCGACGACTGTAATGCGGCTAACATAACACCCGACTCGTGCTGGCGACATCGCCGCAAGATGGTGGTGGTCGGCTCGGTTAACGTCCGGCACGGACAGAGATGCAACTCACGGATCGGAGAGCAGATGGGCTTGCCGTTGCGGTCTTCGTCACACCTGTAGCCGACCTTGCACTTGGTCAGCTCGCAGTCCGGCCTGCGCGGCCGCAGACACACGCTGGCGCAGCCGTTGAAGCAGCACTTGGAGTTCTCGAGACACTGCGAGTCGTACTTGCACATGTTCGTGCAGCCGCCGCGCGGCTTGGTGTTGTGAGCGAGCTTGGGGCACAGGCCATCCTTGTCGGCTGAAACGGCGACAGGCACTGGTGAACTATGGGCGAAAGCAGCAGACGGACTACGACCGAATATCGGCCGAAACAGCAGCGCAGCATGTGCAGATTCAGAGTATACCAGGGTATTGCGGGGCAATCTCTTCTAGGAAGCTTGATATGTTGGTGTCGTTCGGCCTACAGTTTGAAGACACAAAATGTGTCATCAAAATATAAGTGATAATGCACACATACGTGGGTGCGACTTTGATTTCAGAAAGCAGCGTTGGAAGTTCAAATAGCACTTAGCTATCCGGGTACTAAGCTAATTGTGGACGACCTCAATAAAGTCTGTTTACTAAGCTAGCGCGAGCAAAAATAGCAAAACAAAGCAAATCGAGCAAGGCACATGCAAATCATCCTGACACCAAGTTGGGCACGAAATCAGTACAATATTTGTTCGGTGTGTATTCGATAATAATTCCTGAACATCACCCATGCGTGATTGCTTGTTTATGTAGCGCAATATACGGGTTTCAGGGTCAATGTCGATGGCTGTTTGCACGGTTGCTGAGCGTACTTTGGTGTCATCTCTTTCCCGACTACTTTGGATGGCAATGTCCAATTGCAATATATAAACAACCATATGGGCGAATGGGAGTGTTCAAGCATCCAGCAATCTAAAGATGTCGACTGCTGTGGATAACTCCAGTTGACAACAGGCCAGTGCACTGCCCAGGAACGTAGCTGAAATTTATATATCTACGATTACAGTGGAATTCCACGGAATGACCATCATCTTACGCAGTTCGCCTTGCCGGCAGACAGCTTCCAGTCTGCAACCGCAGCGAATCTGATCGCAACCTGACAGCAGGGGACTAACAGCCGACTGCCGTGCTGGCCTCAGTGCAATCGTTGCGCACCACTGGGTGGGGTGGGGTGGGGTGGGGGACAGGGGTGAAAGGATCGCATTCCTCTCCCGACCGTACTGCCAAGAGTGCAATAGATTCGGCGGCCGGCCTCTCCAGGGGCGGTGGCCGCCGACGTCGGTCAAGGGACAAGTTGCGCCGGCGACCGGCCGGCAGCGAAAGTCGACCTGCACCTCTGCCAAGTGCCCGTTGCGCCATCGATTCGCGCCGCGAAAGAATGCCGCGAAACGCGCCGTGTGCGGACACCTCGGCGCGCCGACCCTCTCGCGCTGGCGCCGGCAATCACGGCCGAGCACTTGGGTGATACGGCTGCCGAGTGGGAGAGGGGCGCGGACCGAACTGCGCTGCCGGCCGCCTGGGCAGGGCTTTCCTAACGGCCGCCGGGTCGGCACGGCCGTGACCCTGGCCGCCTGTAGGGGTGTGAGCGGGCCAGCTATGCGCCGCGTTGCACGCCGAGACGGAGCCCCGACCAGCTGGCGCCACGGAGAGCGGCGACGGGCGGGTGCCTCGTGAGTTGCCAAACGTCTCGGAACCACATCGGCCGATAGGTGGCACGTGACAAGGGCCTCATCCTTGAACAAGCGGGCGCTCGTAGGCGACTGATTAATACAGACACTGGCCCGATCGTGGTTGAGCAATGAAACATGAGCCGTAGCCTCGAGTGTGCTCGTTGCAGATCGGTCAGAATGTCCAGTGTGAGCAAACTGGAACAGAAAATGCACTGCAAGCTTCACATCTGTGTACTCAATTATTACTCTCCGAGACTGAAGTTACATCCGAATTTAGTTGTCAAAACGTTATGAGGGAGGAATGGTGACCAATTGAGGTTGAATAGTAACATGTAGGTTAAATACCCCACGTTGGATTCAGTTTGATTGAACAAACCGGACTAGGGCGATCGACTGCTGCAGACACATCATCGGGCACGATACCGTGTTAATGGAGCTGTAAAACCACCGTAACTTGGCAACTAGCAACCAGTCCAGACACACATCTCATTGCCTCAGATCTTCGCATAAGGGAAGAATCTCAGAAATGAACAAAATCGTTTTCCACATTTCGCGGGCAGTGGTTGCAATTTTGGGAATCTCTGCTCGGTATTCGGCGGAGGAATCCGATAGCGGAAAGGTTACTTAAAATGTTGCAACATGTCATTGAAAAATAATCAGCCTCAATCGAAATTGGCTGCAGTCTTGCCGATATTTGGCTCACTTGTAAAAAATGGCTCATATATCGTGATGCGTAAACGCACCGCACCCAATTGCCGAATAGCATAGGAACTACGTTGTATGACGCTCCGTTTTATCTAAAAACTTTCTGGTTCAATGTACGCCGTACACAACTGTACAGCGCCCCATAGAACTGACATCGGCCCCCAGTCACATGACCTCGGAATACGCCGGCTACGTCACGTGATGGCGTAACCACGTGACCGGCGGCTGGCACCCCCATCGGACTGCATCGGCCCCCAGTCACATGACCTCGGGATACGCTGGCCAAGTCACATGATGGCGTAACCACGTGACCTAGCTCTTATTTGGTGCAAGCTGGGACGGCATCGGCTGAATACATTTCGCAATAAATTATTTTATCCGGAGCAGAAATGCTATACTTCGAAGGGAACATTAGGATGAAAGCAGCCAGGATAAAAATGAAAACATGGGGTCGTATTCTGAATGAAGTAATTAAGACCTGGAAAGTCGAAGTGAGACATAATTATTTAGGTTGAAAAGCATGACAGCCGGGACACGCCAGTTCGAGCTGTGTTGACATGAACCGAATTAATCGATTGTTTAATACAACGAAGAATGCCTCTTAAGTGCTTCTGGGTTTTAGACATTGCGTGAGACGAAATGTACAACCCTCAATATACCAGGAGGTGCTGAGTTTACATCAAAAGTAGCGTTAGGGATTACGCTATATTACTCAACGTTTCGGCCAGGGGCCATCGTCAGGAGTGACGGGCCAGGGGCCATCGTTCACTCCTGACGATGGCCCCTGGCCGAAACGTTGAGTAATATAGCGTAATCCCTAACGCTACTTTTGATGTAAACTCAGCACCTCCTGGTATATTGAGGGTCGTACATTTCGTCTCACGCAATGTCGAATTAATCGAGTCAAGCTCTGTTGTGGTCCGCAAACAGCATGAAACTTGATCGTGGTCCACTTTCGTTCGAAGCGATGCACCATTCCAGTACTCTTTGCAAACACTTGTGTTCTTAGTATTTGCGACCAAGAACACTGACATTTAGCAAAATCGGTAATGATAAAGGCTACAGGATTTGGTGAGACGTCAGCGGATGCTGATTCAAAAGATGACATCTGCGGACCAGCTCATTTAATGCAGAATGAATTGTCTATCCATCTACCTACCAGTGAAGTTGTATGGCTGTATTTCCGTTCCATGTACACATTGATGCATTTCCCAGATGTCCATACTCAGACTGCCTGATACCAGCTCCAACATCACCCGCCGTCACGCGAGCAACTGACATCAGCCGTCGCCACGAGCACCTGGCACCAGCTCCAACACCAGCCGCCGCCACGAGCACCTGACACCAGCCCTAACGCCAGCCGCCGTCACGAGCACCTGACACCAGCCGTCGCCACAAGCACCTGACACCAGCCGTCGCCACGAGCACCTGACACCAGCCGTCGCCACGAGCACCTGACACCAGCCGTCGCCACGAGCACCTGACACCAGCCGTCGCCACGAGCACCTGACACCAGCCGCCGTCACGAGCACCTGACACCAGCCGCCGTCACGCGAGCACCTGACACCAGCCGTCGCCACGAGCACCTGACACCAGCCGCCATCACGCGAGCACTTGACATCAGCCGTCGCTACGAGCACCTGGCACCAGCCCTAACGCCAGCCGCCGTCACGCGAGCAACTGACATCAGCCGTCGCCACGAGCACCTGGCACCAGCTCCAACACCAACCGTCGCCACGAGCTCGACCAGTGGCCAAAGTCGAATCGCTTACTTGTGTCGAAGCACTCGGCGTCGCCGACCGGACTCTCCACGCAGCCGGTGCCCGGGGCGCACGAGACGTCGGCGCACAGTTTGCGCAGGTCCGGCTCGGAGCAGACGTTGGCGCAGCCGTTGTCGCAGCACTTCTGGCCGCCGGGACACTGCGAGTCGTACTGGCACTGGTTGACACCGCACTCCCTGGCCTGGTTGGGCGTCCAGCGCGTGCAGCGTCCGTACTTCTCAGCTGGCGACGTACATGATGGGGAGGTGAGGTGGGGTCAGGTCTCACCAGGAGGAGCCCCGGGACTCCACGGCGACGTACATGATGGGGAGGTGAGGTGGGGTCAGGTCTCACCAGGAGAAGCCGTAGGACGCCACGGCGACGCACACGATGGGGTGGTGAGGCGGGGTCAGGTCTCACCAGGAGGAGCTGCAGGACTCCACGGCGACGTACACGATGGGGAGGTGAGGTGGGGTCAGGTCTCACCAGGAGAAGCCGTAGGACACCACGGCGACGCACACGATGGGGTGGTGAGGCGGGGTCAGGTCTCACCAGGAGGAGCCGCAGGACTCCACATCGACGTACACGATGTGTTGGTGAGGTGGGGTCAGGTCTCACCAGGAGGAGCCGCAGGACTCCATGGCGACGTACACGATGGGGAGGTGAGGTGGGGTCAGGTCTCACCAGGAGAAGCCGTAGGACTCCACGGCGACGTACACGATGGGGTGGTGAGGTAGGGTCAGGTCTCACCAGGAGGAGCTGCGGGAGTCTACGGCGACGTACACGATGGGGTGGTGAGGTGGGGTCAGGTCTCACCAGGAGGAGCTGCAGGACTCCACGGCGACGTACACGATGGGGTGGTGAGGTGGGGTCAGGTCTCACCAGGAGGAGCCGCAGGACTCCACGGCGACGTACACGATGGGGTGGTGAGGTGGGGTCAGGTCTCACCAGGAGGAGCCGCAGGACGCCACGGCGACGCACACGATGGGATGGTGAGGTGGGGTCAGGTCTCACCAGGAGGAGCTGCGGGAGTCTACGGCGACGTACACGATGGGGTGGTGAGGTGGGGTCAGGTCTCACCAGGAGGAGCCGCAGGACTCCATGGCGACGTACACGATGGGGTGGTGAGGTGGGGTCAGGTCTCACCAGGAGGAGCCGCAGGACTCCACGGCGTCGTACACGATGGGGTGGTGAGGTGGGGTCAGGTCTCACCAGGAGAAGTCGCGGGAGTCCACGGCGACGTACACGATGGGGTAGTGAGGTAGGGTCAGGTCTCACCAGGAGGAGCCGCGGGAGTCCACGGCGACCACCTAGGCATAGTGCGCTGGCGTATCGGCTGATCAGAAATGCTACCAATTGCGATGTGGATGCATGGAAGCGGCACATCGCGATGAAACAACATATACCGCGACTAACATCGGCTAGACTTTAACATGATTACTGCATGACCTCGGAACCCGAAGCGCAGCGGGAAGGAGCGCTTTCGTTTGAGGTGCTGCTAAATTAAGCACTTTGAACTCAGACCTCTCTTGCGCTTAGCTTGTCATTCCTAAATCCTCGCCATGGCGGACCAAAGACGAATGCCCACTGTCAGCGGCCGAAGAAGTCGGGAAAAATCGGCGGCACCGCACCAGCTGTCCTCACCATCGGCGCCGCCATCCCACAGGCCTGTGTATACCTGACCTGGATCCATCCCACTGACCTGTGAGAACCTTACCCAGGCACATCCCACTGACCTGTGAGAAACTGACCCAGGCACATCCCACTGGTCTGTTCGAACCCGACCCGGACACACCCCACTGACCAGCGTGGATATGACCCGGACACACCTCACTGACCTGCGCGGGCATGACCCGGACACACCCCACTGACCAGCACGGACATGACCCGGACACACCTCACTGACCTGCGTGGGCGTGACCCGGACACACCCCACTGACCTGCGTGGACATGACCCGGACACACCTCACTGACCTGTACGGACATGACCCGAACACACCCCACTGACCTGTGCTGACACACTTGGCGTCGTTGATGCCGTCGTCGATGCAGGTGGAGCCCTGCTCGCAGTTGTGGTCCTCGCAGCGCTTGCGAAGGTCGGGCGGGACGCAGACGTTGGCGCATCCGTTGTTGCAGCACCGCTCGTCGGCGGGACACTGGAAGTCGTACTGGCACTGGCTCTGGCAGTGGCGCGTTCTCGGGTCCCAGAGTGACTGGGCCGGACAACGTCCCACCTTGTTGGCTGCCGAGGGGTTCTCTGTTAGCGGCGTGTACTGGCCTAGTTGGGCACGCCGGCCACCTGCGCCATTTAGAGCGAATCGCGTGCGGATTATTATGGCCGTCTGGGTGTTAGGATGACTGGTCGACCAAGATTACCTGGGAGTCACCAACCCTGGGGTGTACAGCCATGTGTTGCACACAAAATCTTGACGCAACTGCCACCGCGGTTATCTGCGCTTTCCAGTTTCGTGCCTGGTCTTAGTGTTCGAGCTCAAAACACTGCTGGACTTCCCAGTTCAACTTTAACGTCCGATCGTTGTAAGACAAATGGACGGGTTTACAGACAGTGAAGCTCGTCACCATCTTGAAAAATGGACATAAAAATGCAAATAATGCAATATCTGTCTTAAACCGTAGTCATCAACACGAAAGGTGTTCTATGAAGGCTTATAGCATCCTTGCATTTGATGGTTCAGCTTTGGTTGCTTTTGGTGAGACTGTGGTGCCCCAGACTGGACGAATGAGGCTGCTTGAAATCCAGAGATCGAGTGACAGCCACTGTAGCGGTCTGGCTGTTATGCTATTTGCAGCGCATCTGCCGCGTTCACACAGTTGGTGAATATGGCAAGTGACAGAACAACGGCCGGCTGCAATACACGGGCCACGCAACAGCAGAACACTGCCCCCGGCACTCACTAGTGTTGACACAGATGGCGTCCTTGATCTGCTGCGGGTCATCGATGCAGGCGTAGCCCTCGATGCAGGAGGTATCGTCGCACGTCTTGCGGAAGCTCGGCTGCAGGCAGACGTTGGCGCAGCCGTTGTTGCAGCAGCGCTTCTGTTTCGGGCACTCGGAGTCGTATTTGCACTCGTCCTGGCAGTCGCCGCGGTAGCTGCCGGGGCGCAGAGGCGGGCACTCGCCAGCCTTGAATGCTGTGGGTGACAGAGGGCACAGCTGGGTGACGCGACCACCGACCGGTCGAACTCAGCCGGGTTGGCTCAGCTGGCTGGCTCCTCAGAACTGGCGTTCGTCAGAGTGGCCACGATCGGCATTGGCTGGCTCATAACAATTTGGCACTTCTGGTTTTTTGACACTTGCAAATAGATAGTTCAGAGAATTGTTGCGACATAGCTGGCGTGCTGCAACTGCAACGCAACGGATTACAACGCAGCTCGTGTTCATATCTCATTTAGAATCAAACAGCAGCATTAAGACACTGGTGTCACTGTTGAAATTATTGCTTGAATAGAAGTGGCAGTAGATTGAACGCATTCAAAACAGCGACAAAGCAAGTTGTCATGCTTCCCCCATAAAAGACAAGTATTCGGGAATCGCAGCAACGATAATTAAGCAAGCGGGTAATATAGACATAAGGAACGTTCAGTTCGATATACCACGTGGAGAAAACAAAAACTGAAACATACTTCGGTACAAAGAACTCAACAAGGATACGAAAGCCCGACATAACATATATCAATATGGTGTCATCGACAAGAAGGCATAGTAACTTACCGAGCTAAATGAGGAAGACTGGAGATAGTGACTGGATACAATTTTTCATAAGTTCTTTTTCGCAATCGTACCCTTGCCACTGCTACCAAAGAGCCAAACGTTTAACTGTATGCGTGTGAATGCATACCTACCACTTTCTGACAGTCACATTGTGATCGTGTCATGGTATAGTCATGCATTCCGTGCATGCCATAATGACACTACAGATCGTGATTAATTCGTGACAACTTATCTAGGATACTCCTGCGTGTGATACAGGCAGCACATGGAATGCCTTTGTGAATTATATCTAATATTCATATCTACCGTGGTTAAAATTCGAATTCCATTTTCATATTTGATGTTCGTATTTCATACATACCTTTCTATGTGCCTTGAGGTGGACCATTTTCTTCTCCCCAATGGTTGACTTGCCTCCCAATTGCTTCTGGCCTGAACATGGGACATATGTAGCGGACATCCCGCTCTCAGTACTGGGAGCCCATTAGCTAATACATCGACTAATCAATCAACCTAAGCAACAAAATCAGTGAGATATTTCAATATTTATGTATACATATATATACATATATATATATACATATATATATATATATATATATATATATATATATATATATATATATATATATATATATATATATATATATATATATATATATATATATATATATATATATAAAATAGTATATATGCATATACATATATATGCATATAAGTATATATACATACATGGTTTGCTTCAGCCAGACGATCCAAGGGATGTGGGTGCCACCCCTAGCAAACGGTTATGCAGCACGCACCCGAGAGTGGTACATGCTCGGCAGCACCACACCACCTGTCATAACTAAAGTTACGTCATCTACGGGCATTTGGCGAAAGCGAAGGGCTCACTCATCTCATAAGTCTCATTTGATGAAGATTGTTCGGTGTGTGTCTTCACATATCGACGTTGTTGCCTGATTTGCTGCCGCTAAAGCGCCCAAAGGCATGTACTGGCTTCATGTCTTCTCGAACCACGTGAGCTTATCAAAATCAACTCGTGTCAGTGATCGTGATTTACCTCGAATGAACTGTTACGAAAAAACATTACATGAAATATTAAGGCCTGAAGTTCAACGCAACAACAATGGGATGAAGTCAATAACTCCATCGTAATCATCATGGTTCCATTTTATGTCTTTTATTAATAATTGGAAGCCAAACCCAGAGTGAGTGAAGGGGCAAAATCGCTCACGGTGCCTGGCATTCACTGACTTCACTTTGTTGTGAAGTGAAACAACTGTCGTGTGAGGTGTAGCGGTTGAACATAGCTATGTAATTGATATTAACAATCACGCGCCAAAAGTTTGAAAATCCTTTCATGTGTGTTTCTCAAAGTCCTTTTTTACGCTCTCCCCTATCATATAGCTTATAACATGGCGTTATTTTCCTCTAAAGCAAAACCATGGGATTGTCCAGTCTTAGCCATTACAAAATGAACTCATAAGACCAGGGAAAAAGTTCGAGAGGTAACCAGGCAGCCGTCCGCCGGTGACGAAATTCTCCAGCCGAAATCGGTGGCATTAATTATGGTGGACGTACCTCAAGTGGAAGCGAATTACTCCTTTGCAAGACATCTTTGCTCACAGATGACCTCACGCACCTTATAACTATGGACTAGGTTGCATGGCACACCGATTTGCTCGATCGTGTCATAAGCACAGTCATCCTGCAAGGTACTAACATCAACTAGCTCATTTTGCCGGTCAATGCATTACTCATGAAGGAACGCAAATATGAATCCTATTTTCAACCAACTGTAGTTCTAATTAGGACAGCATGGTATCTTGATGTACACTCGTATATATGTATATAAGAGAGCGAAAAAGTTAGATATTAAGGTATGATGGTCCAGTAAAAGTGCACTACGTTACCAAGAGGAAGAGGGGATCGGTGGCATACACAACCAACAATAGATAGTTTCCATGCAACGGGCGAATCATTGGCATGAGCTTGTAGCCAAACAATATATAACAAGACCACACCATTAGTAAGTAGGCCATGCAATTAGTAACGAGACCATGACATTGGTCATGAAGCCATGCAATTGGTAGTACGGTTATGTCATTGGTAACGGGTCCATGCAATTGGTCACGAGATGATGGAATTGGCAGGGGGTCATGCAATTGGTAATGCAGCCATGGAATTTGCCAACACGACAATTTGTCGCTAAGCCAATAATTTGTCACTCGATGCCCATTACTAAGTGGGACATTGCAAACTCGTGCAAATGTGCACATACAAAAAATAAATATCCAGAGAAACTTTCCATTGTGGAGAAAACGGAACTGTTCTGCAGAAATATTTTGTGCTATTCGTCCTACACAGAAAATGTCATATCATACATACGAAAGACCACATCCTATCCAACTACAATAGCCAGTTTCGATAAACGGATGCGCACATCGACCAGACCCATAAGTTCTGCTTCCGGCAATTTCTTAATCCTAAGTCCTGTTGTATTTCAGTGGGACAATAAAAGGACAATGGGTACAACCAAAAATGTGGGTATAAAGTTAAATGTTCTGTATTGAAATGAAAATGAAAGTACGTCAGTCCCAGTATTACAGCATGAATCAGTGCTGGGCACCCATGTTGCACATTAAGCGCTGTTTGAACATGCTTTTAGCTTCATGCGTATTTATACACACCATGTATATATATATATATATATATATATATATATATATATATATATGCAATTGACCTAGTATGTATATGCATGTATAGGTATATATATATTATATATATATATATATATATATATATATATATATATATATATATATATATATATATATATATATATATATATATAGAAGTAGCAGTAGATTGAACGCATTCAAAACAGCGACAAAGCAAGTTGTCATGCTTCCCCCATAAGAGACAAGTATCCGGGAACCGCAGCAACGATAATTAAGCAAACAGGTAATATAGACATAAGGAACGGTCAGTTCGATATACCACGTGGAGAAAACAAAAACTGAAACATGCTTCGGTACAAAGAACTCAACAATGATACGATTGCCCGACATAACATATATCCATATGGTGTCATCGACAAGAAGGCATAGTAACTTAGCGAGCTAAATGAGGAAGACTGGAGATAGTGACTGGATTCGAGAGTTCGTTTGATTTTGTTTGTTATTTTGATCGATAGATAGACTTAGTTTGTTCATTTGATTCCGATATACCATCACAGCCGAAGTATCGCTACGTTAATCGTGCGATGACAGAACGATTTGTAGCACACTGTTGAAGAGAACATCCTGCGCGCGGGAGTTTGTGCAAGTTATTGAGTCATTCAGCGGCTTAGAATTCCCAAATCTACCGCCAAAGAGGTAAATCCATGGCTTGCCATCTTACCACCGTGCATATAACCAGAATTAAATTCTTTACACATTTTCAATGGTAGTAACCTTGTAATATCGGCGAAATGAGCACTGATCAAAGCTCAGGAGATGAATTGTTCAGTTATTACCTGTGTCAGCATGCCGAAGTACAGACAGACTCCATCATTGGTCAAATGACGTGTTATCTAACTGTCACAATATGTGAACGATAATTCCATCTTTCAATGTGCATATTTTCCGTGCCCCGAAGGTTTTCGCAACAGTTTACTTTGGATGTACAAAAATTGGTTCACTACTTGCGACTTATGACGGTCAAGTTATTCCTGCGCAGCTATTGCAATATAATATACACTGGAAACACTTATGGTCATGCAGGAAATTTTGTTTTTCACTGGAAAGCACTGTGAAATAGCAATGCTTCCATTGAACTGGCCAGCCGAAAATCCGTAAAAAATATGAATGATAATCGTTACATGCAGTAGTAGAGATACATAACTCGACATTTCGAACAACATAATTTCCTACAAGATAACACAAAGAACGGACGATGCTTGGTTGCTTGGTAATTTCGACTTTGGTCCACCGACAGAAGAGATCAATTAGCACCCACTCAAAGAGTGAATGAGCAGCCTGGTTGTTATTTTCAATGTTATCCATATTGGTTTATTATTATCATTTTTAATGCTATTATTATTGCTATGATTATTCCTATTACCATTACCGCTTCCATGTCATCACCTCGGAACAACATAATGCCTATCAGTATCCCGTTGCGATGTTTACGGAAATATTCTGGGCGAACAACGTGCGGGAAAATGTTATGGAAGGGCTGCGCGGAGAGGGTGCCGGGATAAAATGTGTCCGCATACAGCATGGGGATGCGGAGTTCAGGCTACGGAACTGGAGTGACTCGTCCGAAAGGAGCCGCACTCGCAAGAACTTGCACACGGCAGGTAGCTGCATCGAATACAAATGAGTACAAAGCAAACGAACCAAAGTTTGTTTTTGAAATCTTGAAATTCTTCAAGTGATGTCGTTTTCGCATTAGGTTTCTCGCTTTTCCAGCAGAGTGATTAATGGATGACAATGGATGACTGGATGCATCGTTTCGTTTAGTCAATTGATTGCATATTTGCCGCTTCATAATTGCCTTCTTCACATTTTAAGACGGTATGTCATTGTATGCATCATTGTATATTTAGTAAAATAACGTGCGTTAAGGCGGAACAAATTATCCATTCAACATTCCATAGGTCGACCAGTATTTGAAAACCCGAACGAAAATTCGTAACGTTCTTGGGTTGCAAATTCAACGGCCCTCTTCTTTTTTTTAACGCAGCTGAGCAGTACAATCAGGAAGTCCATGGATAACAGGAGATGAACGATCATGAAGCTTGCGACTGCTTATGACGGTCGAAAACACTATTCTTCTACATTAGCACATGGAAAATCATCACAACCTTAAGACCATCCACAGCTAAGGGCATACGTAAAAACCCTGACTGGATGGTAAAGCGAACCTTGTTGCACAGGAACGCAGAGCTACGGAAAGCTGACCGCATATCTCAGCTGCAGTGAGCTGAATGTCGGTTGCAGTCAGCTGGAGTCGGCTGAGTGTCTGCTGCGGTCAGCTAGGTGTCAGCTGCAGCCAGAATGCCTAGTGCTATGTTGCAGCGAGCGGACGGTTTCGGGGCTCCCGACCTAACATCACGTGGTAAAGAGCAGCCCCTCCTTCCCTTTGATGTGTTGGGAAAAGATGAGCGCTGGGATCCGGGAGAAGAAGAGAATCATGACTTCGAAGCAATATTTCGAGACGGTCTTTATAGAAATATGTTTCTCTACCGATCCAAATGTTCACCCAGTTAAAAACATGTGGCAGACTTTAAACAAACCTGCTGGGTTTTATAAACATCAATCGGGTACTTCAGCTGACTTCCAACGAACTGGGCACTCATTCATCTCATAGCCAATTAACATCACAGCCCTGGTTACTGGCCACGTAATAAGGACTTCGGGATGAGCGTACAATTCAGCTATTACCCCGTATTGTTTGCAGCAGCTAAGTAGGGGGCACCCTTGAATACAGTGGTTTGTATTCAAATTACTTCTCCGTAGGTGGTTGATTTGAATTAAAATGAACATATCATTTGACCCACTGCCACCAATTTCTGGTGTTGCTTATATATACATTGTCGTCTACATCCACGCCTACTGCTGCCTACGTCTTTGCTTGCCACTTCCTGGATGCACGTCTGCTGCTGCCTAAGTTGCTTTCATCCAGGGCCTACCTATGTCCCGACGCCGACTGGAGCAGTAGTTTTCACAAAATCCGTTTTCCGCTGCTTTGTTCCTGTAGTGGAGGTCTTCAAAGTATACGATCAGTGGTGGACGCCCGTCCTGTATAGCGCCTCCACTGAAGGATCCAGCGACACGATTTTCGGCTACGAAGTTCTTAGAGAGATCCACTGGCTGCTTCACGGGCACAAGGGCTTTCGGACGACGCGCCTCCGAGTGGACCGGGGATGCGTGGTGGTCCCGCAGCCCGTCAGCAGTAAACGCAGGCGGTAGGTAGCCGGTGGGCTGGCCGTGCCGGGCCGACTCCCGAGGAGGCCGGTGCTCGGACCACTCCGAGGCAGGCACCCGCCGGCCGGGGTCGACGGCGGCCAGCGGGACCTGCTGCTGTGCCGGCCAGCTGGCCAGCTGTGCCGGCCAGCCGGCCGGCTGCGGCCGAGCCAGGTACAGGCCAGCCGTCGCCTGCCGGCCCCCAGCCGTGGTGGCCACCAGCGCGGCGGCGGCCAGCAGCTGCTCGTCCTGCCTCTGGAGAGAGGAGGCCGGCGGTTGCATCTCCAGCGCGCTGTAGCGCTGCCAGCTGGTCGGCTGCTGCGCCAACTGCGGCTGCGACTGCGGGCTCGACAGCGCGCTCAGTCCGGCGGCGAGCGCCGCCCAGCAGCTCGTGACAAACACGCACTCGGTCCACATGGCTGCCGCCCGATGGGCCCTGCTGCCGCCGCGTCTGGTGGCCAGCGCGCGCACGTCAGTCCCGCTCCTGTCCGCCCTGGACTGGACCAGACCGGACCACCGCAGGAGGCGTCTGAGCTCTGCCTGACTCGCGCGACCACTGACGCGCTCGCCGCCGGCCGCCGGCTACTCCCAGCCAAAACCTGACCCCAGACCTGACCCGCCCGTAGCACACACTGCTGACCCTCATCGGCTGCCTTCTCTTATAAGCTGGCCGTCCGCTGACCGCCATCGGTGACGTCACCGCAGCAGAACACCTCGAGCGGCAGGGAATGTGTACCGAGCAGCTGTTCGGCAGGGTGGGTGACCATGAGGAGCGAACTCCGACGGGGCAGACTCGACAGATTGCTATCGGCTTCGGCGGAAGGTGCTGGCATCGCTCCAGGTGCATTGTACTATTGTGTGGTATAAAAGTGCATAGATACTATGTGGTTAACCACATGGCATCCCCTTCTAGCAAGAACGTGTGCAAAATAATACAACAAAATGTGTCGATGCATGACTGAAATGAAATAGTCGTAGTCGACTTTTGATTGTAACTGATATTGGTATCGATCGGAAAAAACCGCTGTCATTTTCACGCAAAAGTAAAATGTTATCGACATTACGCTTCAAACACAACTGAACTGCAAAACTTGGCGTGAAAAACAAAAGTTCGTGTCCTGGGAAATATCAAGACGATTACGATTTCAATTAGTTAATAGTTTGAGGAAAGAGGATGAAGTCTACATCAGTTGACGGATAATTAACCCGCCCAGTCTCTCCGGTCATATCCTCACACCCCGACTCGGGGGAGGGGACGGGGGTCGATAGGCCCCCCTCCAATCTCCAAACTAAGCATCCGCACGAAAATGAAATAGGAGTCATCGGAAGACGCGCGACTAGTAGGGCCAGACACCACCCCCAAACAAATTTACCCTCAAAAGTGACGTCACTATGGGGCCTAGGTTCCCACGACTTACATCATGTTTGTGGCTCTAGGGGGTTTGAGGGAGGTTAGCATTTTGAGGGAGATTAGAAGACAAAATTATTTGGAATCAAAAAAGGAAAGCGAAATCGACCAGGACCATACAATGTTTGGCCAACCAATTTTTTATTTAAAAAATGTGAGTTTTCAAGGTTCCTTTAATTTTCCTTTTCTAATTGATAGAGCTGACCGAAAAAAGCGTTGTTCAAAGTCAACATGCTCCAATAGGAAATGCTTACTTTAGCCAGAATCTTCGATTTTATCTCTCGTGGGCAAATTAACAAAATTAATAAGTAATCAAAAACTGGAAAAAATTAAAAATTCCTCCGGTGCGTTTTGCTACATCCCTACAATCAAGTAAACGCTGAAAACATTATTAAAATATATTTATCGGTTAAAGCATGACGACTGGTTGAATTCTTTTCGGAGGTGACCTCACTTCACCTTCACTAACTCGTTGACCCTAGATTACCTGATTTCAAAATTTTGGCACGACATGCCAAATTGATGTGGGAAAGGCATGCCAAATTTCTGATCTGACCAAATGTTCATTACCGTATTTTGGATAGTGTATGTTTTCATATTCGGTGGAAATGTGACGGTCCAAAAATATGAACATGATGATGAAATTTGCATAAGTCGACAGGTAATGAACTGCATCATTACCGCATGCCACGATTTTTTAGCAAGACGATAAAATTCCAGAAAACTAGTCAGATGTTCACCGCTGGACACATGGACTGTGTTCATTTTCTGTAGTTAAATGACGGTCCATAAATCATGTATATGAGTGCAAAGCATACTTGAAATAAAAGGTTTTTTCCAACAACGTCTTGGAGTGCATAGTTTTATTGCAAATGCCTGTATGCTAGCACCTTAGTTTACGCTTCGTCCGTTGCGTGGCACTTATGTAGCTGACCGGGCAGATGTTCGCGCTTGGTGCGCAGCGATAAGGTTTGCGTTGCAAAGTACGCCCTTCGATGAAGATATGAGCCGGTAGTAGCTGGTGTCGCCAGATGTGTAGGATACTGCACCTTGAGAGATAGCTGGAGTTGCAGCTATAGAACCTGCCATACTACATCCTGCACTCGTGCTTACGTCTATTGAATATGGAAGCTGATTTTTTAATCTAAGGTTGGGGCGGAGATGGCCGAATGGTTAGAGCGTTGACATCTGTGTGCAAAGGTCCCGGGTTTTAGCCTCGCATCGCTGAAACATTTCCCAGTCCGGCGGCCGACCTGCGAAGCAGTGTGGGCGGCGCCCATTAGCAGATTGCATAAGGTTCGTCGTGAACCACCCAACAAAATTAAAGTTGAGAAAACGCAGGAGATATTCGTATTCGTCTTCGTCTGCAAATGCACGGCTTACATCAAGTCGCATCCCGGAACAATTACAAAATTCACCTGTTTGATTAACTGTCGGTTTTGACGGCTGAACGTGACCTGCTGTTCAGATGTCCGTCACAATCGACGCCTTTGACGGAATGTGCCATTTCAGTGGAATCCACAGGATGTCGTGCAACAGTCGATAGTGAATATTGAAGTGCAGAACAATTGTCGGATATTTTATTCGGCCATTCACCTGCACTGAATTACTCATCGATAGGTAATCTAGTCAGTTTGAATTCAATGCAATTTTTACGTGTCAAAATTAGCAGGACTTTGCCAGACGATTGTGAAATAAGTCTGATAAGGCACCACGTCCATCCTGACCAGATATTTCAGACATGATATCATATAGTATGTACTTCTGATAATGAGAAAATCCGACAAAAACGACTGCACGACGTTCCTCAGTTGGTTACAAATGATGGACGCGAGCAGCTATCGAAAGTAGAATAGTCACATCCGCGATGTTCCTCGCAATCTGACAGTGTGGTCCGCATGCTCAGAGCACCGTCATGCCAAAGGTAGGCTGGCATCGCCCTCATTAGCGGCATACAATTGCAGCGCTATGTTGTCAAAAAGTACAAACCCGTGCATATTCCCTGCTCGGGCTCGTCGCATTACACAGCAAGTCTTAGGTAGATTCAAAAGCACCGCCTGACCTCGGTGCTCATAACTGCAATGGAAGCTTCTGAATGTTCTGAATACGAAATGGTATGGCATGTACTCTGGAGCATTTTAAGCGCATTTGCGTCTGATGTGAACAAATGGATTAATGGACTGCTAATTGCAAGTAATCACCGACGCATGCTGTGACAGTCAAGGTTTAATCGTGGTTGAAGTCAGTCGAGAAACTGACGTGCGGATGTCCAAAGATATTACGCACCATCTATCGGTTAATATCCTTCCCTTTGTAGCATATAATGCCTACTTAGAAAACTTCTGGTTGTTCTTCATACAACAGCAGACACAGGGCTGGCGCCATGGAATGTGATTGATCATGCACATACAGTCCTTGTCAGCATAACTCTTTATTGCAACTATGCATTGAACTAACGCTTCATCACCCAATCTACCACTCAAAGTTGTTAAAAATGTCGGCCAGCGAGCCGTTCAAAAACACCGATGAGGTAACCACGTTGTGGCCTAGAATTTGCACTTTCGTTTCAAGGACGCTTTGTGCAGCCGGCTGCCGTTGCACCACCGCCCTCGGGTGCGCGCTGTTCCGCCGAACTGACCTCCGACCGGCCGCCCCGTCCGACCGGCCCTCCGACCAGCCCTACAGCTAGCCGACGTTCTCGGAACATCATTGCCAGACGCGGCCGTGCGCCAGTTTTTGCCGCCGCGCGCGCCGTCAGCCGGCGTCTGACAGGCTAGCGACATGTGTTCCGCGCTGGCCGGATGCCTCCTGAGCATGCCGTCCGCCAGCCCGGTGCCTGCTGATGAGGCAGCCAGCCGCACTGTTCGCCGACCGACCGCGTGCCGCCATGACGGCGAGGAGCGTGAGACGATACTTATGGGCGTCAGGAATGGGATGCGTGAGCACGGCATGCCGGTGACCTTGACCGCACGCGCAGATTGCGTGATGATTCAGCGCATTGGTTGATCAATTTCCGGGACGGCCGGATAGACATACCGCAAGATGACTGTATCTGTCTGGCGTTGTTTTAAATGGAACTACCGGGTCCGATACGTGCAAATGGAAATTGCTTGCAATCCGAGAGCAAATTAAGCGTAACACAGACAAGGGCTGGAAGGCTGGAAGGTATGCTTTAATCATTCGCGCTGCTCAGATTTAGCTACATTTCACCATGAAACAGAGGTAGCAACTGAGCAAAATGTAACTAGTTTTACCCACGCATCAAGCCAACCTGTCCGAGCGCGAGCATGTGCAGCACAATAAAGCATGGGATTCGTTTGGGTGGCTACTGGCATGAGGATCAATGCTCATAATGACATACCGGCGGGCTGAACGTGTTCCTTTCTTGGCGCAATCGTGGTTAGTATTCTCCCTGCAAACCAAATAGCAGGTATGTGTCACATTTTTCAAGGGAATTATTATGTTTTGTTCCAAAAGGCATCATGCTACTTAAAGTGTACGATGAGTTATTTCCAGAAGCTGAGTTGCACAATAACATCACTCTATTGAAGCCTAGATCAACTGAATAATATGATGTCAACTCAACTTGAATCAATCTCAACTGTGCTCAGGATTATGTGACCAAAATTCTGGTCTACCGGCGAATATATCTGGGGCCAGCAAGGTAAGTACGGAATCAATTTGAATGATTATTTTAAGACATAAAAACAGAACGCACATCGTGTTTTTCATGGAAACATATACCTTTGTGGTTTTCTGTATCAGAGCATTGAAAGACATATACTTTGCTCATTGATGGAAAACAGTATCTAATGACATGAATAATAGATATGCATAACTACGGTTTGCATCTCCTTCATATAAAATTTGAATGACAATATGGGAGGTCGATTTGAAAATGTTTTTTTCCTGGAGTGGGTGAATCGAGTTACACACTAAATGGTAGTAGTTTACTGGACAAGCTAAATATAAAGCACAATGGCGCACCATGTTCTCAGGAAAATATTTATCAGAAAAAGTACACCAGCATTTCAGTTTGCTACCTTCATGAGGGTAAATAGTAGGATATTGTACTCAAATAGTTCATGAGTAAGACAAGTATACAATATCCTACTTGTCACACTCATGGAGGCATCAAGCCGACGCGATGGTGCACGTTTTCTGACGATCTAACATCTGGTGCTAATGTGCTTTGTGTCTGACTGAATATTCTGGATTGTATTATCATAGATTATTGTCGTTGTATGATTGCATAAACGACCATGCAATGTGCAAGCGTATAATCTAGCTTGGTCTGCACCGTCGGAATATTTTAAGTGTTGTCAATTTTGTAATACAAGGATGCTACCATGGTGGATGTATATACTATTATTCGAGTGTTGCATTAACAACCTATCTTGATTCCAGAAGCAGTAAGCACTATATTTGCCCATTAAGTGATTCACATGTTCTTAAAAACCCCTGCCTGCTTGCCATTCGTGCTTGCTGCTGCCATTTGGTCTGAAGAATGGGCAAGCCGAATATTTACCGATCTTGTTTTATGTTATGAGATACTTTTCCAACAAGTAGCAAAGGGTATAGCTTTGAAGTCACTTTTGAAATAATGCCCATATCAGTCATCCATTCAATTCGTCTTCTGTATTCATTCATTAAGCATGCGTTCCCCTTGAATTTGAAAATTGAACAAAAATGCGAAATTACATTTTTCCTTGGTCCTATGATGGCATTTCGCATGGCATCACCGTTCTATTTTGCGGCTTCGTTGGCATCATTTACTCAGTGGACCTGTGTTGCATCGTAATTGTACCTGCGCCTTTCGAGATAAACAAGAATACACTCTTGGTGAGATAAACGGCACACGCAACTTTGCAGCATATGCAACAACTGCCCAGTGCTCGTCCCATGGGAGCAGCAGTGACGTATGGAAGAATCCGCTGAGCCAGGCATATGCAAAAGCACACAGTTTAAAAAATAATGGTTAACATTATCGCTGTATATCATTTTTAAGCGTTTTGAACTATAAGTTGGACCTTGTGATTTGGTGGTCTCGAAAAAAATAATTCCTTCTGTTTGGACTAGCAAATACAGTATTGCACATCATTCATCTGATTTCCTCTGAATCACCTGCGCAGTCAACACAACAGTGATATCAGAAATGTTCCAACCTATCTGAAACAATGTATCAGCGTAGCATAACCGGCACATAACTGCTAACTTCCATAACGTCATGCAATTACACCGCCAGCATTATCAGCCCATCAAGGGGTCGCCAAGCTTTCCGGAGTGAAAAAGGTATGCAATGATAGTACGGATGCAACTCAGCATGGTGCATGCACAGTTTTCGCCATGTTTCTGTGGCACACAAAGTCACACATCAGCGGTCGTTAATAGTGTGTTAATTGCCTCAGTGCATTCATTCAAGTACTTACCACTGCTGATGCTTCCCGCTGCAAGGTACGCTGCAAATAGAGAACAATTGTGTTAGACGGATGCAAATTCAGCTATTGAATAACTATACATTGACCCACAAACTATAAGCTTATCTAGTTGCATAAACAAATAGCTTCTGTGAAGTAAAACAGAGGCCGTCGAACGCAAACAATGATGAGATGAGGGTGTAAGGAACTCACTCTGGATACAGATTGCCCCGTCTTCCTCTTCGTAGCACTGCTCATCTGGCGCGCAGATCTTGGTGGCGCAGCTTTCGCGCTCTGCCGGTGGAGACGAATCGTGAAATTACACTGCACCAACTTGGCATATATGTATATGTATATATATATATATGTACATACATATTTATATATATACGTACATATATATATATATATATATATATATATATATATATATATATATATATATATATATATATATATATATATATATATATGTATATGTATATATACATATATATATGTAAATGTAGTATACCTATATAACACATAGTACTGGAAAAGGTATAATAAACAAAGCTAAGTATCAAAGGCAGTAGCATAGTAACGTGCAGAAGCAGTTATTGAAGTACTTGGGACCACGTGAGAAATAGGAGAAATAAAAAAAAACGTAATATAACCTTATGCTCATGATAAAACAAGGAAATAGATCCAAATTCGCACTGTATATATTTCGAACACGGGCCTTCCTTGACTGTTGAGGAAGGCCCGTGGCCAAAATATGTATAGTGAGAATTTGGATCTATTCCTCTGTTTTATTTTGAGCATGAGGCTATTTTATCCCTTTTTCTCATCCATAATCATGCTCAGTGCTGCACTGCACCTAATCAAGCAAGTATAATTATCATATTTCTGCCCACAGTTGCATAAGTATGTTCAGATATTCCACTTTTGGCTTTCATGCATGTTGCGCTTCATGGAATACCCAGACAATATCCCATGTACCTCTCCATTTTGGCAGAAGTTTTATATCTAACTTCACTACCATCATTACCTTCCATCAGACTTCATCCATGCTCAAGTTCGGTCTTTCATAGCATTCTTGAAAATTCCTTGGTGGATGACATGAGTGATTTAAAAACATGATATTTGTATTTTTCCCGACATACAAGCAATTCCCTTACCAAAAACATCAAGCTTGATCCTACAATGTTCAAGGAAATGTGAGAGACACGCAAATCAATAACTATGTTGCAATGCATTGGATATTATGTATCTGGCGGTACAATTTCATAGCAGCCTGAAAAACGATACAGCTAACTGAGATATACACATAAAGCAAATGCACACACCTTCACAGACTATACCTTTCACTTTGTTCCAAAAAAAGCCACATGTGTTCATGTGTACAGGAATTCATCTTGGTAGAGCGCCCAGATGCCATATTTGAGACTCTGCCTGTGCGGCTTAGCACGATTCTTATCTTAACTGCGAAACGATGCTTATAATTTGGTCAGACCTAAGGTGTTGAAGCTGAACTACTGCCCTACCTATTTCCAAAGTTGTGCCGACGCCTATTGCTGGCACATGGTGCGCTATGACTCACATGTGCCACCGAAACCTAAGGAGAGTCTCAAGGTTTTCTTTCAATGGTACCGAGACAGGGCATTTTATAGATATGTTGCTGCTTCCAGAAGAGTAGCTATTTGACGGATTTTTGTTATCTCGCGACATGAGCCGGAAGAAAATGGGAACTCTGAGCAAGACTTGATTATGTTGACATAGTCTTGTGTCAGATGGTGCAGGCAAATCCTGCAAATCCTGATCCACGCACACGAACAGAAGCGGATGGTAATGCCGGTCCTCTCTACTCAAATTGCAGCTCCTGAGGATAGATATCAGGCATGCTCTTGCAACAAGGGGACCGCCTGCAACGACCTGAATCACACCCCAACTCCATCAACCCATGTGTGCACAGAAATCGCATCAGACCTGACCTAGCCGGCGGCTGTTGTCGTTAACAGTGCCTATTGGACAGACCACACGCTGGCGGAGACGCCACCACACCGTCATTATCCGTGGAGACACCACTACACACTGTCATCTCAGGTTTTCACACGAAACATCCCAGATATAGCTGCGCAGACCCAGTCGTGAGAACTGAGGCTAAACAGCGCTGAATGTTGGCGTAGGCCGTTGACCTGGGGCTGATGCTACTGGCTGACGTCGTGGTGTTTAGGCGAACACAAACGATGTGCAACGGATAATATCCATCCGGTCAAGAACGGTGTGAGTGGAAGCTCAATGACAGTAACGTCAGACCGAGTACTTCGGAGAAGCCGGCAATCTGACATTGAATATTTTAGGATTTCAAGCACCAAGATTCCTCTAATTCATCTATGCTAGTTACAAGCATAGTCAGCTTTATGCATTTATGCAATGTAATATATGTACCACGGGATCACAAGGGCACATGACCTTGTCGAAAAAGTCGCATAATTGTTATAAATACGCGAAGTAGAAACCATGGAACACAGCAGCATGATATTCGTGCGTGCGCACGCTTCGCACGTTGACGGTGATACAACATCACAACGCAGAGCTCACATGATGAAATAATCACATGATAATGAAAGAGCTCACAGCTCCGCAAAGATTATTGAGGCTGATAAACCAGTAGTGAAGCAGACGGGTCCGCGTAGGGTGGATCGAAAATTATAAACCAACTTCCGCGGGGTCAAAACGCGTGCGCGTGAATGTTCATAGACGGAAAATCGCGGCTAAACATTTTTCAAAAATATTCTAGATACCGCGCACGAAACGTTTTTGAAACGGTTCTTAGCCCCGCCAAGCGTTGAAGTCTCCATTAGTCTTTGCCTTGTTATAAGAACATAACACCATAAGTCTTGTTCACGCTATTCCCCCACTAATTCTCGGCTACCGTTGCCAAGCTTACTAGTGTCTGCATGTCTATAACACCGAAGCTTTAATTATGTAATGAACCGTCAGCAACAATTACGTGATTAGAGGTGCACAATATTTACATTTTTGGCCAAGTTTTCAGTTTTGCATAACAAGAGATACGTTCAACCGAGGTTTATTGCAGTTATTGCATTGCAGTTTTCGGAAACTTGTGATCACCACCATCTATGTAGGAACATAAATACGAGTCTGCCTAACTCTGTACTTGCAACCATTTAAACACACCATATCAACTAAACCATCATTTCAATCATCAACAGATGTCCTGAATATCGGCTGTGCGTTTTGTCTAGGAAACACTTTCAACTTTCAACGCATGGCAATAGATTATGGTACCAAATCATGGCGACAGGTCACCTCAGAATGGCGAAGCTGAACTCAGGAACAACCGGCTCCCTGAAGCCAGCTGTAAAAGTCCTTCTTTGTATCCATCACCGGAAGATCGGCTCTGGACCGTGCTTTGGCCAGAATCAGAGCATGGCGTGCCGAGTACCCGGCCTTCTTCTGTGCCGCATCTGTCACCTCCTTTACCCAACGTTCCACGCCTTCTGAGTGACATGGAAATGCGCTGAAGTCCATGGGGTGTTCACATTGCACAGCCGCTGTGATTTCCTCGTCTGACATGTCCATGGTCAGTGGTGGCTCTGTTGCATTTTTCCAGTCGATCATTTCTTGGTAGTCATCGGCATCGAAGTTGATGTCCGGAACGACGAACTGTCTGATGTCATCCAGGTCATCGTCCTCGCGTCTCTTGGCTCGGCACATCCTGATCCGCTCCACGGTCGCCACCCTCGTCTCCTGTCGGCTGTCGGTCAGCATGGCGGCGAGGATGTTCTCACTGTGTGCCCAGAACCCGTTGCGTTTCAGAACCTTTTGCACAATGTTGCGGTCATCTTCAGGCAACTTCCTCGACAGACGGATCAGTTCGAACAAGTTTTTAGCTCCATCACTGATGTCTGGGCGAACTCTGTACATAAACCACCCAGGGACGTACTGGTTCAGTATCATGAACACAACCCTCACTAGCTTCGGCGTTGGCGACTCCGTCGACACGTACAGGCGGAGGATCCTGTTCGCCAGAGTCACCCAGCGGGCCTGATGGATTGGACCAGGGTCTGCAGACAGCACACGCTGGAGGACTTGTCCTGGTCCTGCTTGGACTGCCATGCACATGTTGCACAGGTACTGCTGGTCTTTGTTCATCTCCTTCAGAACATCGGCTGGAATGGGAGGCACTTGACCCCTCACAGGCTTAAACTGAGCAAGGGGCAGTGTAGTCAAATCACCCTGAATGGCCTTACCAATCGGCCCTTTGAAGGAGGACGGGCCACTCGTCTCGCCATCAGCGTCCTTGAACACATGTCTGAGCGTCAGTTCGTTGGTGTGTATGCCGCAAATAGCTTCCTGGAGAGGACGACCAACACCCAATTCAATCCTCCTGTTAACACCGCTATTGCGGCCTGTATTCACCGATGTGCCGTCCGACCCTATCACCACTGGATGGGCATCATTTTCCTGAATGACAGCCAACATCTCTTTGGCTATGTCCGCAGCACCGGCGCTCTGTGGAGACACATGGTCGACGTACCGGTGGCCTGGTTCAGCAACGACTACTTCATGCAGTTCTTTGACCATCTTGTTCTTGTTACCCACTCTATTCAGCGTCATATCTTCCCTACCATCATAATAAAATCCCACCAGGCGATCACGTCGGTTTTCCTTTGAGCTCTCATCCACTTCCTTCTTACCCCATTTGTCTCTCTGTCGCCGGATTTTATTGCGGTCAACCAGCTCAGCCTTGCTGTTGTGTGTGATTATCCCATAATCTTCTAGAGCTGCGTTCAGCAAGCCGGCAGCGGAGCGGTCAGAGGTACCATACCAATCACACATTCGCGAGAAGTTGGGAAGCTGTCGGCGGTTTTGTCCTCCACTACCACAGACGTCGTCATCAGAGCTTAGCGAATCAGAATAGCTAGCACCAGCCTCCTCCACACCATCCATTTCAGAGTCCTCACCACTCTCTTCCACGTCTGCGTCCATGTCACTGAGCTGCTTCGCCTCTGAACTCTGCTGCACGCCCTTTTTTGTCACGTTAGAGGGGTTAGTTGCGACACGTTAGAGGGGTCCGCGCCAGCTGCGGAGTCCGACGCGCGTGGTGCTATCTTTTTACGTGCCATGCTTCAATCAATGGAGACTTCGACGCCTGGCGGCGAAGAAATATTTTTGAAAACGATTCGTGCGCGGTATCTAGAACATATTATATATTTTTGCAATAGTGTTGTCTTGTCTCTACCGATGCACGCGCACGTGTTTTGAGCCCGCGGAAGTTGATTTGCGAAAAAAAAGTTGCATTCAATCCACCCTAGTCCGCTGCCAGGAGGCGACCGTCGGCCACGACGTAGTCTGGGTCTTCTGCCATCTACCGGCGGAATTCGGAAGTCTTATTGCATCGCATGGCTGTTGGCTGCTACCAAACTGAGCTCTTGGAAATGCATCAGCTTCTGAGACAAAACAACTAATTTCAGCAACAGATAACTACTGGTATCTAAACTCAGATTACTCAGTACATATCCTATGTAAATCATGCATGCGCAGTATACATAAGGGCCTGGACCAGAGGATAAAGCCAACTCGAGCAGAAACTCGATATTTGGTTTTAAAAAGTTATTAAAACAGCCTAAAGACGCAGCATCCGACTGCAACTCTATCGAAAGGAAATGTGCAGGCTGTGATGGGCCGCACCCCACCACCGACCCCGATTGCCCCAAGTGGGCATACGAGAGGGAATGCGGAAGCTCATCGGGTGCCACATCCAACAGCACGACAGCACCTACGCCTCATCACCACAGTCACAACTGCACCTCTCCACACCGCACCTATCTCCGGGCGAAGCTACGCAGCGACGCTCTCTACACCTAAGCCCACACTCCCTCCAACACCAGCTCCAACCCACCATACCATCCCGCCAGCAGTCGACTCTGGAAGTCCGGCACGCTCCTCAACGTGCCGTACTTCGACCTCCGACCCTCGCCACAACCTCCCCGACCCACCGCCCTTCGACCTCACCGATCACCACATATTCCCACGCTACCTCACCCAGGACTAGGCCTCCTCTCACATCCACTCCACTTCAGACCTGGTCCCTATCCACATTCCCCTCACCCTCGACCCGGCCTCCTCCAACACCCTTTTCACCGCGGGTCCGGATTCCACGTCCACCTTACCGAGGAATGGGCCTCCTTCCCTTTCCACCCCATCTCAGACGCGGCCCATGCCCACCACCATCCCACTATCCACCCCGCATCATCGCTCCTTCAACACACATCAGACCCAGGCCCGGGTTCCATCCCATCCCACACCGATACCCACCCATACCCCACGTAACCTGGCCGTATCCCTTCGCGCGACCGCCTCCAACCGGCCTGAGCCCACCTCGCCACCCTGAAGCCCTCCCTCCACTTCCTCCTCCAGGGCCCCGGCCCCTACCACACCCACCCGGCCGGCCAAAACCAAGGCAAAGAACCAAGGCCACCACACCCACCCAGAACACCCGCAAGTACACGACCACCGTCTCCTGCCAAGCCGAACCTCCTACCACCTCCTGCACACCCACTCAAACCCATTCTAAAACCTCGTCTGAGGCCAGCACTCAGACTGAACCTATCACTTTTTCCAAGCACGTCGAACCCACAACTCCAAACCAACGAACCCCGCCCGACACCACCGCACCTCTCAAGCACAAATCCCGCCGCCACTCTACTCAATCACCTCCCAGGACCCGTGCGACCATGTCCAGGCTACCACCCCTGCCTGTCACCTCCCAACCCTCTCTCTCTCCGTTCACCGGTCCAAACTTTCTCCCCAATTCGACACCGACACCACCCCAGTATAGGAACACCAACAACCACTAAACGAGTTCGGGAATAGGACTTGTTCTGCAGTGGAACACCGGTGGCCTTCTAGGCAAATTCATAGAATTCAAATCTGAATTACTGCAGCAATAACCATTCCTAGTTGCGCTCCAAGAAGCTCACTTTCGAGATTCTGACTCCACATGGAACAATATTCCAGATTACACTTGGCACGTCGACAATGCAAACGGCCCACATAGTAAATGGAGCGCAGCCATACTCATTTCAAACAGCATACCTCATCGTCGAGTAACGTTAAATACTCCCTGAATTGCGTAGCGGTCAGCATCAAAATTGAGCATTGCCCAACCACAGTAATCTCACTATACATCTCGCCGTCAGCTGAAACCTCACACCACAGGAGCTGAGCGACTTCCTGCTTCAGGCCCCTCCACCAGTTCTCATTATTGGAAACTTTAATGCGTAACACACCCTCCTGTGGAAGCCACCAGACTGACGCTGGAGGGCGCGAAATTTATCAGTTTATTTCGGACCACAACTTAACATTTCTTAACACCGGGGTCGCCATCCGCTACAACCCGACCTTAGTAGAATTGGACAGTAGCATTGACTTAACGTGCTGCACCCAGCGACTTAGCTCACTATTTGACTGGTCAGTTTCAGACGTTCCCGGGATGAGCGATCACTATCCAATCACAAATAGTCTCAGCACGGATGCTGTCCACCACACTAAGCTATTCAGACAATCTTGGAATTTGAAAAGAGCGGACTGGGTTAAATTCGAGGAACAGGTGGAGCTCAGCCTGGCAACTTCAGATGCCAGTAAGATCGGGGCAATCCCAAGGGCTATCAGCTCAGCAGCACAAGATCCAGTCCCGAAAAGTAACGAACCTAGGAAAAAGGCATTGTAGTGTTAATTTCTCAATAACATCAACTCATGATGATCATATATTGAGAAAGAACAATCATTAACTAATCACTTGCATGTTAACAAAAGGTCATTACAATAATGTTTGTTCAAGCTGTGATTTTACAATAAACCTTTGCGTTTAGTTAATTTTATATTACATTTTTGTCATGTTAAGAATCACATTACTAAGATCATCCTGGTGATTAAGGGACCGGAGAGCAGCATTGCTAAGGTTTTTAATGACAATTCATCCTCATAATATATGGTACAGATGTATTGTTATGATATATGCATGCTATTTAAATATCATACAATCCCTGCCTCAAGTTATTGCAAGCTTGGCATGGTTGATCAAAATTCATCAAATAGACGATTCCTTTGAAATAAAAAAAGTGCACTAGTGTATAAGCCCCCAGTTTCCAGGTTAAAGTATTAAAACTGGTGCTTTTTAGCAACCAACATACATCCATATTTTGAATCAACAATCGTGTCGAAGAAACCGTTATGTTTCAAACAAGACAAGGTATTTCTCGCCAACAACGAAATTGCTAAGGACACTTATAGCCCGATCCCATGTGAAGCTGTTGACATTCCAGAACGTAGGTAAAGACTTTCCAAGATAGGATGGCACGACCATTACTCTGCTCGAAGAAAACTAGCATGGGGCGTTCGGGGTACACAGATATTCTGAACGCAAGTTCATTGTCGACCTGTGAAGTTTGTTGTAAAATCTCTACTAGTACCAAGGAGCGACATCCCATGTTTGGAACAGCCTACCAACTGTGGCAGGTGACATGGCGAATAAGCATGCTCTCTGCCTATTCTGGCGTTTCATAGCCCACCCTCCAAACGCTGAAGTTTCTATGAATAGGAAAGGTGACAAATCTAGTTCCTGTTGGCTTAGATGTGTCCATCACGCATATTAGCATACTTGTCACCGTCGAGAAGGATCTATTCGTAGAACTTGCCACTCAAGAGCTCTTTTGGTTTCCCGTAGGTACCACTTTCTTCCCTTATGGATCACTACAAACCTGAACATGATTGGGGGTGTCCAACCTCTATACTATTCAAACACAACGACAAAGCTGGAACCAAATGAAGCTTCATTTACTGGAGGTTGATGGCTCGACTTCTATGCGGGATCCCCAGCGCATGTTTTGCTATTAACGTCAGTTTTCTGAGGAACATCTTATCAGCTCATGAATACATACGGCTTTGCACATTTCAGATACTCAAAGACGATAGCCAGTGGATCGCATACAAATCTAAAGACTATACATGGTGTAAGCAGTCGTTCCAATCATGTCCTTCTCTGAGAACCGATTGCTCTACAGACGGCATTTCCGAACACGACGAACATTTCCTGCGCGAAGCCAGCGGAACCATTCGATCGCTGTCATGTGAATGACTACAATAGCTGCCAACTGTGCTTATCGGTCACGCGGTGACATTCTACACCGCAGAACCACACAATGCCCGTGTCCAGCTACGTCCGTCGATTGAGGTGCAGCTGTTTGCATAGACACCGGAGGTCAAGCTGGTGATGTCATAAACTATGCTAATCCATGGTATGCAGACACTGTTGCTAGTGCAATTCAACTGGTGCCCATGATTTACGGGGCGACGAGTAGTCAGTGTCATTGATCACATGCGTTTAGAGGCCTTGCAACAGCCCAACATGCCGCAAAACAACAGAGTGGTGTAGTCAGGGCGGGGATGACCGAGTGGTTGAGGTGTTGGGCTCTGGGAACCAAAGGTCCCGGGTTCGACACTAGCGCCGCCCGGGACATTTCCCAATCCCGCGGCCCACCGGCGAAACAGTGTGGGCGGCGCCATTAGCCGTAAATGTGCATAAAGTGCGCCGTGAACCACCAAATAAACAAACAAACAAACGAGTGGTGCAGCCACCAGGGCTACGCTTATGAGCGAAGAGGACGCACTCTCCATGTGGATCACGTCGGGCTCCCCATGCTGAACCCAACGCCCAGCCTTCCCATTTGGAAGGCTCCCACCCCGTCACCCTTCATCTTTTGTTGATGCACGACAGTGCCACCTGACGGATTTTCCACAAACTGATCAGATGGACCCACGCGACTAGATGGAATTCCCCTTGATATTGTTTTCGCTCAAGGGATACCAAACGTGGGCGTTGCATTCGTGTGATTACGTACATGCATGTAGGGTGTTGTGTTACCATACTGATTCCATGCATACGGCGGACCGATACCATGCGCATTCCATCTAGGCTTGATCTACCCAGAAAACGTCATTGCATGTTATGCAATGTTCGAGAATTTCAATAGCTCTTCCATCTTAAACCCAACATGATAAAAAAGCCATCTTTCACAGTATCGAGATTATTAACCTATGCCACAAAAGATGCATAGATGTCCAACGTATGTCATCATTAGCCAACATAACTCTTCGTTTTTGTAATGCTCCATGACATTCAAAGTGCGATGCCTCCATAACTCTCATCATTAGATGCGGCATACCTCCTGAAGCCTGGCCAGGACAACACTTTACTCATCCACCCCTACCCCCAACCAGAGGATTCCCTTCACTGCCCGTATTCATAGAGTAATACCGTCATCACTGTCCAATACAACTGTAAGACTGATTACAATAAATGTTATGCTGATGGTGATGATGATGATCACGACAATTATGCGTCTTAAGAAGAGCAGCTACGGCTACCTTTGACGCAGCGGGCTCCGCCGTAGCTGTCGTTACACTCGTACCCGTCAGGGCATCGTTTGTGTTCACATGTGCGCAGGTCTGAAATAGAGAGGCACCGTCAGGCAGATGGCAGGTCACGTAAGATCTGGGGCGGCGCCATGTCGGGCAGAATCACTCGAGGGGTTTCCAGTGTACAGCGTTGTCATCAACAGTCTGATGCACAATCAACATGACCCTATTACTACAATGCCACATGTAGTACTTCGAGATATTTCCGGAGTGTACTGTTTGAAAGAAAATAGAGACTCCTCTCCGTCATATGTTCTCTTATCAGTCTTGATTACATATCGCACCTGTGTTACCAGACACAGAAATAGCAGCGAATTGTGCGACTTCTAGCCCACATCATGTCCTCATATTGCACAGACTGCTGGTCATATGACATCGCAGTTTGTGGGGAGGGGGTCATTCTGTCGGGCAGAAGGACCCACATTCCTGCAGCGGAGGCAGAATCTGCGCACACTTCAGAAGCCGCACTAGAGAAACCCCACTGCAGAAATCACACTGCACAACCACACTGCAGAAACCATACTGCACAACCCGCACTGCAGAAATCACACTGAGTAGCAACATTCACAACAAACGAGAGCTAGCACCGGCAACTTAATAGTTGTGAGAATGGTTGCTGGCATTGCAGTTCACTATCCAAAAGGCTTCCAGCTTTACTGAACCGTTTTTATCTTATGACCCCTTTCCTGGGCTTCCTTGAACAAATGCCAGGCATCCCATTACAGGGCAGATGTGAACGCACGATGATCTATGCTATGCGATGATCACGCACAAGGAACAAGCCTGGATCAAACCGGAGTCATATCAGATTCAGACTCACATTAGATTGACACTCATGTCAGATTCAGACTCATGTCGGACTCAGACTCATGGCAGACTCAGATTCATGTTCATAGGTAGCCCAAGAGATGATCATGTGCTAAGTCTTTGAGCTAGTCAGACGAGGAAATCAGGTGCTACCTTCGACATCCGCCTGAGGGTGAATAAATCTCATCGTCATTGTCGTAGGTTGAGGTTGCATATTTTGAAAGGCAACGCTGACTTTAAATTGAGATTGATCCCGGCGAACAAGCTCCGGAAATGGAGAACAGACCGGCCCGGGCCGGATACGGGCAGTGGGCGGAACTTCGAGCTGCATCCGCGGCCGGCTGCCATGTCGGCATGCCCTCGGCTGCCATGTCCGCACGTCCTCGGCTGCCATGTCGGTACGCCCTCGGCTGCCATGTCGGCATGCCCTCGGCTGCCATGTCGGCACGTCCTCGGCTGCCATGTCGGCATGCCCTCGGCTGCCATGTCGGCATGCCCTCGGCTGCCATGTCGGTACGTCCTCAGCTCCCATGTCGGCACGTCCTCAGCTCCCATGTCGGCATGCCCTCGGCTGTCATGTCGGTACATCCTCAGCTGCCATCACCGGCACCCCTTCGGTGCCGGTGATGGACTGCCGGGTGGGCTGGGCACGTGCCGATTGCGCCGCCAGCGGTACATCTGTCGTGCGCCGTCTCAGCCCGCCGTCCGCTGCAGACGGCGACACTTCCTGCACCCGAGAGCCGACAAGGTCACCTGACCGCTGCCATGGGCGCGCCACCGGCACCCCGCCGGCGGACTTAGCATAAGCTGGGAGTGTGACCAACGATCGACGTCAGCGTCGTCGCTTGCTTCCGGACGGCTCTGAGGTGACATTTATGCTGGCAACTAGTTTGAAGGTCATACGGTAGCCGCTATTCTGTTGGGAGTCACCACTATCCCGTCGGAAGGTCAAATGGTTGCCATTATCCCGTTGGAAGGTGATATGGTCACCGCTATCCCGTTCGGCAGTGACATGTTCACCGATATCCCCGCTGGACGATGATATGATGGCGGTAATTCCGTTGGAAGGTGACAGGGCTCCCATTGTGTAGCTGAAAAGTGGTATGATCAACTGAATCACAGGAGCTACCTCCACCTATGAAGAACTGTTCAAGCAAAATTCGCCTGCCGAGTTCACGAATCCAGAAGCAGCTGAGTGAATAAAGACGATTAAGATGACGATTTGGCTATTGTGGCTTACCGGACCATCTGACATATGGCATTCTCGCGCTCTGATCCTTTCCGACCCCCGTAGGGATATGACCACCTGCTCTATGCAAATGCGATATCAGAATAGTTGTCTGTTGCTGGATAGCTGATAGGATGGTTACCCATTGACGGCCAATTGGACAGCCGACGACTGTCATATACTGACTGGTGGCTGGGAGAGATACCAGCCTGCTTCTGGCTGACTGAGCACTGGGTCACCATCTGCTCTGACAGATTTTACCGTCAACAACGGCCCACTTGTGGATGGGAAATGGAAGCACGGCTACCACACACGAAGTCCTCGGATGCAACAAGCAGCCACGAGCTCGAAGGTCTCCCACCCGCAGTAGATGTCCGGAGCCTCGGCGAAGTGTCATGACGCTACAGCGCCACACGCCATGCGTCAGCAGTTGACGAGCTTGGTGAATGGAGAGCAGTGCCAAGCCGTGCCGACCACTGTTCGTCAAGGACCCATTACATGGTCGCCACCACTTGTCAAGGGCCCGTCGCATGGTCAACAGCGTTTGTCAAGGGCCCATCTCATGGTCACCACCGTTTGTCAAGGACGCTTCACTTGATGAACACCGTTGTCAAGGACGCTTCACTTGATGAACACCGTTGTCAAGGACGCTTCATTTGATGAACATCGTTGTCAAGGATCCACCACTTGACGACCACCGTTCGTCAAGGACCCACCACATGACGATCACCGTTTGTTAAGGATCCACTCCATGACGACCGCCGTTTGTCAAGGACCCACCACTTGACGACCACCATTTGTCAATGACTCATCACTTGATGATATTCGTTGTCAAGAACCCATCACTTGACGAACACCGTCCGTCAAGGACCCACCACATGGCGACCACCACCACTTGCCGACCACGGTTTGTCAAGGACCCACCACATGACGATCACCGTTCGTCAAGGATTCACCACTTGACGATCACGGTTTGCCAAGGACCCACCACTTGACGACCACCGTTTGTCAAGGACCCACCACTTGACGACCGCCGTTTGTCAAGGACCCACCACTTGACGACCGCCGTTTGTCAAGGACCCACTACATGACGACCACCGTTTGTCAAGGATCCACCACATGGCGCATTGCTTATGCAGAGCACACGGGCGTATCTGTCGTGAGGCGGACAGTCGCACCAGACCCAACTGCTGTTGATTACAGCTCGCCGGTGACGGATGGCGAGTGTCACGATCAAGTGATAATGCCGGCCGGCCTTTCGGCGCGAGGCTGCAGCCATTTGTTGTCGGTAATGGCGACCTCTCTGCGCTGACCTCAGGCGACACAACGCAGCGACCGCAGCTGGCGTGCTCGATGCACCTTCCGTCGTGCGAGCACTTCTCAAACTGCAGAATTGATGCGCGCCGTGGCTTATAATGGCAAGCGGTTCCGATAGAATGGCAGTCACCACGCCGTCCTCGACGGGTCAGAAGCGTCTCGTCCAGCAGCACGCTATTGTCACAGCCTATGTGGACCCAGCAGCAGCCTATGAGCACCCAGCCGCAGCCTATGAGCACCCAGCCACAGCCTATGGTCTCCCAGCCACAGCCAATGAACACAGAGCCACAACCAGTAGTCACCCAGCCACAGCCAATGGGCACAGAACCAAACAGCAGTCAACGGGCACCCACCTTCGACGCAGACTGCTCCGTCCGGAGTGTCCTCGCACACGTAGCCGGCGGTATGGCAGCGTGCCCGGCCCACGGTCGCGCAGTTCTCTCGAACTGCAGCAGTTAGACAGGGTGAGACACCACCACAGGGGTACAGTCGGGCAGTCCTCTCTCTCCCGGACTGAGGACAGTTAGACAGGGTGAGACACCACCACAGGGGTACAGCCGTATACTCCTCTCCCGGACTGAGGACAGTTAGACAGGGTGAGACACCACTACAGGGGTACAGCCGGCAGTCCTCTCTCTCCCGGACTGAGGATAGTTAGACAGGGTGAGACACCACCACAGGGGTACAACCGTGTATTCCTCTCCCGGACTGAGGACAGTTAGATGGGGTGAGACACCACCACAGGGGTACAGCCGTATACTCCTCTCCCGGACTGAGGACAGTTAGACAGGGTGAGACACCACCACAGAGGTACAGCCGTATATTCCTCTCCCGGACTGAGGACAGTTAGACAGGGTGAGACACCACCACAGGGGTACAGCCGTATACTCCTCTCCCGGACTGAGGACAGTTAGATAGGGTGAGACACCACCACAGGGGTACAGCCGTATATTCCTCTCCCGGACTGGGGACAGTTAGACAGGGTGAGACACCACCACAGGGGTACAGCCGTATACTCCTCTCCCGGACTGCAATGTAGTTGGACAGGCGAGACACCAGGACAGTCGTAAGTGTATACAAACAAATTATTGCCGATAAGGGACGACACTTCCTTCGACTGGGGGAAGTTGACAGTGGTGGTAGCAACGGCTAGAGTAGACACTGTAATGCACATCAGGGGCGGCATTAGCATAAGTAAAACCCATTTGCAATGTGTTACGTATACATGTGTAAAGCATGTATGAAGTGCAAGCGCAAAGCTGCTGTCAGAGCTGTAGCAATGACGCACATATTTTTCGATTGGCTCACAAGACCGAGTGTGAACAGTGAATAAACAGAGAAAACATAATCCATGCCAGGCAAATTGTAACAACGGGAAACGGTTAAAAAAAGCAACACAACATTTTAGCTTTAAGGGAGGGAAGTGGCGCCACTGCCCTCCTTGGTTTCCTAATAACGGCCTTTGAATTGAAGTCCCTTTGGTCAGATCATTTCTGACTGCTTAGGCACCATGGGATAGAGGGGTTGAAAGCATACCGCAAAAAGAAAGCTATGTAGTGTTGGGGTGTGGACGAGGTGGGACTGGTGGACGTGGCTGCTTCCTCGTGTCGAGCAGCCACGAGGCAAATGAAGAAACCAATGAGGTGTGTCTGAACAAAATGACAGCATGCATGCGCCGTGTCTGTGTTGTGGGGTGTGACGAGCCGCGGGCAGATGGACTCACTCGGCGTCACACATTTGCGCACGCAGCCGGCAGTGCAGCAAATGTCGCCTCCCTTGCAGTCCTCGTCGACTCCGCAGATGATCCTGGCGCGCTTGCAGGGACGCAGCGGGGTGGCGATCAGCGGGCAGTGACCGACCTTGGTATGCGCTGCCGCAGCGGTCACAGAGTCACTCACACAGGTCAAGGCCACTGACCAATAGCGACATACATCGTCATCGAGATCAGTAGCCAACCGCACCGATGTCGTGAGTAGGTGGGAATGATCGTAATGGGGTGCAAGCTTGGAGGAGATGCTGCGGGAGTAAATGGTAGCAACAGCTGTCAACATCTGTGACGTATCGGCAGAGGTTATGCAGCATAAATTCCAGTGACTAGAGCTGGTAGCTGACTAAAGCTCATGCAAAATAGACAAGAGTGATGGGGTACGCTTGTCTTGTGTCCAGATGTCGGTGCGATAGCCGCTTGCCAAATGCTTCGAAGTCCACGCTTTATTGCGTACCTTACTTTATATTTACTATATATTTATAAACTTAAACTTAAGCACTCTTTATGGCCTATTTTCTGGTGACGTCTCGAGGCCGGTCACCTCGGTTCGACAGCAGGCTTATCCATAATCTTCAGACGAGCATAGCCGAGCAAGAGATCTGTGTTAATCAAAACCTGTCTCTGCAAATCTGACTCACGAGACATTCCGCAAGTGCTACTGACTGTCAAGGTGCCGGTCAGTTCGAAGTGAAGTAGTATGCCGTCCTCTCGGCACCTAGCACACATGAAATCAGCCGGACTGCTGTATGCATAGGACAAGGACAGGGATATGGAACACATCCAATCAGACGGGAAGGATGCTTTTGCTAGAGGCCGCTTATGAATGTGGCTAAGATGATCCATGGACGGCCGTCAAGGTCGTCATGCATTGTGCTGCTTTGGCAAGCAAAAGACGCCAAATGATCGGTCTGGGAGCGTTCTCACTCTGTCTGCAGAGCGTGTTCAAAATCAAAGTCGGCACAGTCATGACGAGCTGGGAGCCCGTGATTGAAATATGTGACGGTACATCTGCGGTGGGAATATTTTGCTGATATGCTGCTGCAAGAATTATAACTAAAAAATACTACGACGGAGATTTGGTGTTTGGGATTCTGTGAGATCGTTGCTCAGTGGAACATCTGGCTATGATGATGCATTCACGGCGAGCCTAGTTCTGACAGTTCATTGCTGAAGTCTAGACACCAAGTTTGTGCATCACATATTACACTGGGGATCACGATTACCTGAAAAGCTTATTACACAGGATAGCCTACACGATTTGAGTACAGGCAGAACTTCTTCACACTTGTATAAGGGAAGTCAGGATGTTGTGTAATATCTATTCATAAGCTAATTTCCTCAGGAGGCACCTGGCACAGACCATGTCAGGATCGCTGCCAACACAGTACAGCTGGACTTACATACACAGACGGCCTTGTCTTTCTTCTGGAGGCAGCTGGCTTTCTCGTCGCACACCGTGGCAGAACATGTTGTCCTAGGCTCTGCAGCGGAGACCGACAACCTCGGTTAATGGTGTGCCACTGCAGGTCACGACATGTCCTATTCCCGGGGACGAGTAGTCTAGAGGTAAGTTGCTCGTCTCACAATCGGAAGATTGTGGGTTCGAGTCTTCCCTGTCGCAGCCTTCGGCGGAGGCCGATCGGCATGAGAGATCCACGACGCTACAAAATGCAACGGTCGACGTGTCGTAAAACCAATAACCACCAACCACATGTCCCATTACGGAATCAACCGTGCAACGCCGTCACATACGCATCACCAAACAACCCCAAGTTGAATCTGTCATAACATTATTTGTGGATATTCATACGTGTTCGTGTAAATCGCATTGTTTTTTATTCATGAACATTAGGTACATATTGTGACTTGGAAAAGCTACTTGTCCGCAAACAAAAATGTCCACCAATTGCATACCTCAACTTGATTGCTGTGTGCTCGTCTCTTCGGATGATCTGCTACTGCTTAAACTACCTGTGAATTATGCAGCTCACCCATTTTCCAGCCATGCACTGTAACGCCATCATTCAAACTGATCACCAGTAGAAACCAGCCGGCGTCTCAACTCTGAACCAGTCAGTGCGGTGCTGACTTCAGACATCTGCATAACCACCCACGGCCTTCGCCGTCCTCAGCCACAACTCGCCGCAGACCGAACCACTTCACACTCACTGTTAATGCACTCGGGCCCGGTGTCCGTGTCCACGCAGTAGTAGCCTCGCTTCCGGCACTGGATGTTGCGGCACGACGTTTTGTACTCGGCTGAAACATGGCAGCATCGGTTGGCACACAGACGGCAGTAGCTGCGACACTGCGACACCGCCGGCCAGCGACACTGCGACACCGCCGGTCAGCGACACTGCGACACCGCCGGTCAGCGACACTGCGACACCGCCGGTCAGCGACACTGCGACACCGCCGGCCAGCGACACTGCGACACCGCCGGCCAGCGACACTGCGACACCGCCGGCCAGCGACACTGCGACACCGCTGGCCAGCGACACTGCGACAGCGCTGGCCAGCGACACTGCGACACCGCTGGCCAGCGACACTGCGACAGCGCTGGCCAGCGACACTGCGACACCGCCGGCCAGCGACGCTGTGACAGCGCTGGCCAGCGACGCTGTGACACCGTCGGCCAGCGACACTGCGACACCGCCAGCCAGCGACACTGAGACACCGTCGGCCAGCGACACTGCGACACCGCTGGCCAGAGACGCTGCGACACCGCTGGCCAGCGACATTAACTACCCTGGCTTACACTAGGGCCGTGGCGGCTAGGCGGTCAGCATGGCCGGCACCATTGACTTCTCGGCATGCGACACATACAGACGCACGTCTTCTCAGCGTGCGACACACACAGACACCATGGGCTTCTCAGCGTGCGACACACACGGACATCATGGTCTTCTCAGCATGGGACACATACCGACACCAGGCCCTCTCAGCGTGCGACACGTACAAACGCCACGGTCTTCTCAGCGTGCGGAACATTATCCGTTCGAATTGCCCCAGCATTCTTCTGACCAATCGAACTCCAGCGAAGCGGGTGATGTTCAGCAAGCAGTCATTGTACTGCATGCAAAAATGGTGATGGTTGACAACCGGTTTGGTCGCGGAGGGACGAGATACGAGGCGGGCGTGCAATTCCTTGCTGCCAGCCTGGACCGCAAGGCCAGCCAACGGTCGTGCAAGGACATGCGGACTACCACGCACGAAAGTGTGGTCAGTCCCAAAGACGAGGCGGTCGAGCGGGCAAAGCAGTTCACTGACCACCCAAAGAGCAGGCAGAATACTTGTCTAAGGATAAACTGGCAGCTTCACAAAGAACGCACCGGGGGCAAAGAAAAGGTAGGGTGGACAACTGTCAGTGGTAGTCAGGAGGACATCGCTGACATGCAAGCAGCATGAGCTACTCGGGCATAGCAACATGAACAGGTGGTCACGGAAAATAGCATCAATTATCTCACAAGCAGCATTCTGCCAACAGGCATGCCCAATGCGTCGGAGTTTACATTTTCACTTTCTTGACGTTTTTTTCCATTCTGTCCCTGCACTCTATCTAAAAACACGGCATGGTTCCAGATTGCGGTATGCATCCTCGGGCTGGATGACGCGTCCACCTACACTCCCCAGTGGAGTGACGCGTTGGAAAGCTGCAGCGCTCAGGTCAAGACACTGCGTGGCCTCTGGCGGTCTATCTCTGCAGATGTGGCACGGCGCGGGCCAGTACTGCTGGCTGCGGTGGGGTGACGCCGGCTGGGGAACTCACTCGGCTGGGTACATCCCTTGTCGCCGTCTGCGTTGGGGCAACACTTGAGCTCGTGCGGACATTGGTGGTCGCTGGCGCAGAACAAACCCGGCAGCAGAGTCAGCTTGTTCGGATTCGGACACAGGTTGGGCTTCTCAGTAACTGCAAACACACAACACACCAACACAGTCAAACGAAATGTGTCGCTGTCAAGGCGTTTGTGCCCACCCGTGGAGCGCACATTGCAGCGTACGCTGTGTGAATGCCAGCTTGACAATCGTGAGCAACAGCTTTGGTGAGACAAGTGTAAGTGCATGTGCATTAGTTGGAGGTGGGGTCCACAGACAGCTTCCAGTTGCAAGACGAAGATCCTCGCCTGGGCACACAGGTGAGCCGCATGTAGCAGTCCAGCTGTGCCATCGGGCATCGTGATGTGAGGGGTGATGTCAGAATGATGTGGGGGTGATGTCAGAATATTGTGAGGGGCGGTGTCAGAGTGATATGGTGGGTGATGTTGGAGTGATGCGGAGGGTGATGTCAGAGTGTTGTGAGAGGTGATGTGGGGGGGGGGGGGGGGGGGTGATGTCAGAGTGTTGTGAGGGGTAATGTCAGAGTGTTGTGAGGGTATTGTCGGAGTGTTGTGAGGGGTGATGTCAGAGTGATGCGGGGGTGATGTCAGAGTGTTGTGAGGGGTGATGTCAGAGTGTTGTGAGAGCTAATGTCAGAATGATGTGAGAGGTGGTGTCAGAGTGATGTGATGAGTGGGGTGCAGGAACATTGGGGCGACCGCTTCGATGCCGGGTGTCGGCGTGACTTCTGGTGAGGGAGGAGACAGAGGGATCGGCTGTGAGTGATGCGAGGGGTGTTGTGCAGGGACACCAAGGATGAAAACAAATATCTCCTTTTGATATTGTCCACACGAAGTTTTATCTATAACTGAACCTCACGCAGAGACAGCTATTTGAAATATTACCAACAAAGGTGTTATGTCTTGGCATCCTTAAGCGTCGGGCCTGTTCACTCATCTGCTGAGGAATTCGTGACACTCCTCTTCTCCACCTTGGCACACGTGGAAAACCACTGCTCCACCGTAGCATACGGGCAGCTTCCCTGCTGCACCGTAACATTCGTGACTGGGCGTAGTGCAGCTGGACTTGCGCAGGTTGAATGGATAAGACGCATGAACGCAGCTCGACGTACACAGAATGGGTGGATAAGGCGGTAGCGTAGCTCGAATTGCGCAGAATGGGTGGAAAAGGCGAAAGCGCAGCTCGACTTGCGCAGGATTAGTGGATAAGGTGGAAGCGCATCCAGACTCGCGTGGAATGGGTGGATAAGGCGGTGGTGCAGCTCGACTTGCGTGGAATGGGTGGATAACGCGGTGGCGCAGCTCGACTTGCGCGGGATGGGCGGCTAAGGCGGGGCGCAGCCAAACAGATAGGTAGTGTGTCACGTGACCTGTGACAGCCTACAATTTGGTTTTTGTTATGCTGGCGTTCCCAGAGACGGCTGGATGATGTTGAAGTACTTTGGTAGCTCGACCGGCTTAACTGAGGAATGCAATTATACAACGTTTCTTCTCATGCACAGCCACTATTTCAACGCTAAACTAAAAAAATAAGTTGCAAGGGGCCAGTCTGTACGTCGGAGACATCAATGGTCAAATGCATGTATTTTATTTTCTCTCGTAGGCCAGACCACTTAGAGGACTGCCAACATTTGGAGCAGCATCATCGCTTTAGCCTGCGCGCAGGGAAATAGTCTGCTACTCTTGATCCTTATCGTTGAACCAATCTAAGCCGTTCATTAATGGAATCAAATAGCTGTCTATATTCTTCCTCTGGACAACCAATACCATGTCGTTCTGCTTTAGCTGAGGCGTTGATATGAACTATGCTGATGTTCCTCTTCATTTCACTCACCCTCCGGCGATATCAGCTCTGCTGGATCGACTGCAGTAAATGCCAATGGAAGGCCAAAGGTGTGTACTAACTTCGGCTGATGCGGTTCATAGCAGTTCTGCCTGCACAGACAACCTAATCTGCTTACCGCCGCCGACGCCTCGCAATCACATTGTTTATTCACATGGTTTTTAGGAATCAGCCACGACCGCCGCTGCGGCCACAGCCTTCGGTTCTTTCTAGGACGATGGTTCCACCACAGTCAGCTAATGCAAGCAACATGCAGTACATACATGGCTTACGTTAATGCGTGTCATGCACAGGGAGACATGCAGCTTTGCAAAACATTACATGCGAAAATTCGCTTGTCAGCTGCGTCCAGTCTTAAGAACAGCACGTACAATGTATCCAAGTCTGGCTTTGACTTTTACGAATGTCTATGGGAACTCAGGGCGATGGTCACCATAAATATTATTTGTCGTAATCTTTAAGCCTTGTAAGACTTGCAAACATGCTTGCCTGTTCTATGACTCAAATGAAAACCAGCAATAGCCGCTGGCCTGGCGTCAAATGTTTTGGGCACAACATACAAACAAGCATGCTATTCCGCATACTGCCACTGCTGCTTCTGTTGCCATGGGTGTAACCACGGATTCGAAACGGTGTGGGGGGGCAAATCAGGTACGCGGTAAGTTTCAACAGGATAGACGGGCCTAGCCCCCCCCCAAATGCAATTCAGCCACATTTTTCCATTGTCATTTTCAGCAACTTCATTTCAATGTTCAATGTATTCTTTGTCAGATTTACAATTGCTAAAAATGATATATTTGGGAGCTAAAAGTTCCGCCAAAATTAGCAAGTTTCACTAGCTATTAGTAATTACCTTTCCCATGCTTCTCTGTTTTACAGGCACATATTTCGATACAGCATATATTTCGGTGCGGCACATATTTCGATGCAGCATATATTTCGATGCGGCACATATTTCGATGCAATGACAACCAGAGGGATAAAGAGTGTGTCACTGGGAGCATATACCCCATGTGGAAGGTGACGTCACTCAGGGCAGGAAAAGGCTTCCCTCTGAAAAGGTTGCAGTGTACCCGCTCGAATGTTCCAGCCGGAGGCACCCTTATGAAATAAAACGGCCCCCTTGGTGGGAAAGGCCGATTATTTTCAGGAAAGGCCCGAGCGCAACCGGCCCCTCAACTTTTGCACCCAGAGGCTCCCCTCCAGGTGCTTTCGCAGTGGAGCCGCTCTAAAGAAATGGCGCCCCTCCAGACAAGTGCCCCAGTGACAATTCCTGGATCTACCCTGATTACAACATTGCTCTATCGCGGTATTGGGTTCCGACTAGTTGTAAAATTATGCTCATTCACGTGTGACTTCTCTTGCAAATTTGGCATCTTCCGTTGAACGATTCGGAGGAAAGTGGATAATTTGAAAAAGTTCTGTTTTATATGTCCGGAACAGCAATGTGGCAGTGTAACTTAAAAGCCAGCGATGAGAGCACTGGCCGATCAGGTTATGACGGATTTCATGGGGGAACCCCTAGTGGTACAGGATACCAGTGCTTGCTCTCACAACGGCTGCAAACAAAAATAGACTTGAGCCTTATATTCCTATTACACTCAATCATTGTACACCCGCTGGACCTTCGACACCTTTAAAATTATTTTGATATCTCAACCTTTTCTGATACCGTACGGCAAGCCACGTCGAATGACACCCATATAATGCAAATTGAAGCCATAGTCACGAAGCGCATGGACGCCGCAAATTTAACTGCACTTTGACCTTGAGGCTTAATCTGACATGTCGCGGGTTAAAATGTTACTCGAGGGTTGCACACGGGCTTTCTCTTGATAGGAAGCATGGATAGTTTTGGAAGGAAACTGAAAGAAACGTGGGGTAACCGAAAACAATGTGTTCGACCTTTGACTTTGAAAATGAATGTGATATCTGAGCAGTTTGTTAGAGTACCCCACAGCACATCGAATAACTCCACTTGATGAAAATTGAAGACATAGCGACGAGGCGCGAGGACTTCGAACAATGAAAGCTAACCTTCGTTCTTGTGGTTTGACATTGACATGTTCCGGTTTGAAATCTTACTCGAGGTGCACTACGGGCTACTGCTTGATGCCAGATGTGGGTAGGTTAGGGTGAAGATGATTTCGAAAAAAATATTTCAGATACTGCACAAGACAACACGAATGACATCCATTTTCTGCAAATTGAAGCCATAGCGACGAGACGCGATGACATCGAAGAACTAAATCAAACCTTTGACCTTGACGTGTCCCGGTTAAACAATTTACTCCAGTATTCACCATAGGCCATTGCTTGATACCAAATTTAGATATGTTTGAGAGAAAACTAGAAAAAAGGCGACCGAAGTATCAGCTTGCCCTTTGTCCTTGACAAATAATTCGACTGCTTAACTTTCTGATACTACAAAACAAGCCACGTCGAATGACGCATATTTAGTGCCAAGTAGAGCACAATTTTCCTGCGAAGCGAAAACGATAGGTGGTCAAGGTTCATATTATTCAAGAATGGCATGGAAGCAGAAATTCCTTTTTCGCCACTTTTCAGAAGTTGGAGGGGGACATGTCAAGCCAGTCTCCCCCCCCCCCCCAAAGTGGTTACACCCGTGTCTATTGCCAGGGAGAGTATTTACATATTGTCATTATTCGATGCGGGAACGCCCGCATTGAGCTTGTTGAACGTGACTGCGGCCGATCGAGCCGTAATTCATCACATACCCGTGCAGATCACTTGCCCCCGCCACCTGTCGCAACCAGTGGTAAGATGATCATTGTGATCATTGGTGATCATTTGGTGAGCACCGTAAATAAAAAGCAGCAGGATACCAACATTCGCCGTGAGCTATGCCACCCACAATGTTTCTGAAGCTTCTGAAAGCACCATAAAAACCAACAGGATAATTTTAGCGGTATTTTTAATGTTGTGTCAAGGGCCACAGATCACAGTATTTATAATTGTATCGGAAGATGTCGGTGTGCCACTCCCCATAACAGTGAGCATGGTATTCCTAAAGCTGTAAACAGAGCACTGTTTCAAGCTAGAAATACAACCTGCTTAAAGAAGCACCTGCAAGCAGGATGGGAACTCGATGGAAGAGGATGTCGATTCGCGGTGTTCGGTACTTAGCATGGTCCACCACTTCCACGAACAATCTACGACTGACGGCGACACGACGCAGTGCCGACGACAGCTGAGTGATGACGGCAGCGGAATGCTGTTGGACTGATAGCTATCAACCCGAGAAAGCTGAAGCTTTTCTCGCGGTTCCGGCAGCTTGTGTCGATGGGCTGTAAAGTCCAGTCGAAATCCGGACGCCAAGGGAGTTTTTCTTTATCGGTTGAGTGGCTCGTCAATCACGAGCAGGATGGTGACGAAGGCCACGATTATACGTTCCCAGTGTGAATGGGAACGCTGGAAGCCAGAATTCAACTCTTTGGAAGATATCGCGATACCTTGTTGTGGTACAGAGGATGACAAGCAATCGTGTCACTTGCTGCTCTTTCTTATTATGGCCGACGCAAGATGCACCTTGGAGGAACATCAGCAGCAATCACGGAGGTGATGTGTGAAAGCTCACTGAATGACTTAGTTTTTATTCTTCAAATTTTACAGATTTTAGGTTAAGCGAATAGCCATGTTGGTTTGTAAGGCCAGCCATGTGCAACAATGGCCCTTGAGAACGGCACCAAAACCAGGGTCGTGTTATTCTCGACATGCGGGGTACGTTCGCTCCACAATAACAGAAGGGCGCCCAAAGCAGGATTGTGTTCTTAATGACATGCGAGGTACATTCGCTCCACAATAACAGAAGGTCGCCTAAAGCAGAATTGTGTTCTTAATGACATGCGATGTACATTCGCTCCACAATAACAGAATGGCGTACAAAGCAGGGTTGTGTTCTTTTTCACATTAAGGGCAATTTTGCTCTACAATCGTGAAGGATAACAGAACGGCACCAAAAGCAGGGTCGTGTTCTTCTCGACATGCTGGGCACATTCGCTCTACAATTGTGAAGGATAACAGAACGGCGCAGGCGATCAGGTAACATAAATCTGGCTGCAGGTGCTGGATCCGGCATCGATACATCAGAGGTACATCAACTGTACATCAACGGTGCATCAGCGGTACATCAGCGGTACATCAACGGTTCATCAGCGGTACATCAGCGCCGCGTTAGTGGCCACCTTGACGTCCCTGGTCGGATGATCTGGCGGTGAGACGCGGCGTCCGGGTGCTTCGGAAAGTTGGGGCCCCAATTCAGATCAGATAGGTGGCGATTCGTGCCGGCTGCCCCGGTACGGATTACGCCAGGTCGCACGGGTCCAGTGACGGAGCTCACACGACCACTAAGTCCGGCTGCAGCGCCCACTTCGTGGTCGGCGTGGCCAGGGTAGAGAACTCCGTCTGAAGTGGGTGTACACCTCAGCGCTAGTGTAACGCACGCGCTCCGCAAACCCGTGATTCGGATGAAACTTCGATTACTGGATTGCGTTGCGCCATGCTAAATCACGTGTTCAAATATTAGTTCATAATTTTGCCTAACACCTGACAGGCAAGTGACAGGATGCAAGTGGTTAGGATATTTCAGCAGTTGACATTGCCAGTTGACATTTAGTGGTCAAATATATGTTATATATTTTTCTTCGTCTTCGGCTTTTTACTTGCCTCATAAGTGGGTATAGAATAATGATGAGGTTCTGCAAATTTGGCTAGGTAGCGGCAATTTGTGCAAGTGGGTGTGTGCTGGAACAAACGGATGGAAAGAAAAACACTGATTAAATATAGAAGACTTCACGATTCAGGAAGAAAAGGGCAGAGGAATTGGCTCTTTAGTTCCAGGGCTGTAGCTATGTATGCTTCAGGGAGGGCACTTGCCCCCATGTTGGTTTTGTCCCTCCGCAATAATTTAAACCTTTAACATGGGACCCCATGTGGTATTCCCCTCCTCAATCAATTTGGACCATATTGCCTTCATGCATTGTGCCTCCCAATTACTTTCAGAAGCATGCACACATGTCTAGTTCTGTTGCCATTCGCGAAATTCTGATAAGCGACATGCTAAGTGAACACTTGAAGACATTTCCGACTCACCCGTAAGTTGCGAGTACAATGAAGCGTGACATTTACAACCGTGTTATTCGTGATAAATGGGTGCCCCGTGTCGCACGTGTTATCCGTGCCGCATCATAGGCGCCAAGGTTGTCTATTTTCTGCTTGTCTCCATTGCTGCAATAACTGATACATTGTCATTTTTATCAATCATTTAGCGCTCTGGCGAGGAACATATTATTTCATCAGTATCCCATGATGACCTTTCATCGATGATTCAAAGAAGAAAAAACAGTCGAAAGTTACTTGTTCTTGGTGTATATTCGGGTGCATCCCTTCGGCAAACCATTAAAAAGCAATTGCTTGTTTTGGATAGGATACTGATGAAATCATTGTCATTTTCATTGCGTAGTTTCGGATAGGTTGTTATTTAAGTTTATTGTTGGCTGGGGTACGTTTACTGTTGGCCTTGGTAAGTCGAAGCACCTTTTGGTAGGTGATACACACTACATTTGGATTGTTATATTTCGGTAGGTTGGCAGATTTAAAGCAACTAACGATAGTCAATAGTCAGGGAATTTTACAACCATTGTTTGTTTTCGTGGGGCGGCAATAGGTGCTGAAAAGTTCTCCAGCTCGGCTGCAAAAACGCGTAAAATAACCTTACGTTCATATTACAATAAAATATGTCAGAATTAGCACTGGATATATTTCGGACCTGGGCCTTCGTCAACAGTAAACATTTCGTTGCACAAGCCAAAAACCCACACGCCAAGTGTACCTCGTGACAAGGCACAGTGATTCGCCTTCACTCTTTGCATCTCACTATACCTACATGCATGCAAAATGCATATAAACATAGATCATAAGACACCATGAAGATGGGATTACGCTTCTTGTGTGTATATATGTGTCAACTTGAGACACAGATGTGTGTATGTGTGTATGCGTCTATATATGTTTGGATGCGGTTATGTACTGCAAATGTGATCGTTTAGGGCGTGTAAGGAACCGGATTCATCTGGGTCAAAGATGCCGTTATTGCATTATGAGGACCTGTTGTTCCTAATCTCCAATGATTCGCTGATTTTGAGCTCTGCAACATCTATACAGACTTGCAGGACGGGTATGCTGAGTGTGTTAGAGTCGGCCTAGCTAGATCCATGCTCAGCGGGGCGGGTATGGCCGAGTGGTTAAGGTGCTGAGTTCTGGGTGCCAAAGGTCCTTCATCAACACTCGCACCACTCGGGATACTGTCCAAGTACCGCGGCTCACCGGCAAACAGTGTGGGCGGCGCCAATAGCTGTGGTCCTGCATAAAATGCGTCGAGAACCACAAATAAAAAATCATGCTCCGCAAAGCACTGCACCTCATCAAACATATCGGTCACATAGTTTACTTTGCTTAAATGGCGTTCTATGTGAGCTTCGTAACTTTGTAACAAGGATGAAATTGAAGTTCTTAAGCCATTAAATACCACAACAATGGCCAAGGCACCTATTATTCAGTCTCTATCACCTTCAAAGTCTCTATCAGTCTCTATCACCTCTCACCTGCAACAAATGCCCAGATATGTTTTGACTTTTGGCACCGACAGACGCCATGGTAACTGACATAGGGTTTGCGTGTAATTGTTTGAAAAATGACTGTTTTGTTATCTACATTGTCTTCATGTGCTTTATCTGCTGAACCCCAGGTGCTGAATGCTCTTTACTTGTATGTACTTGTATAATTTTGTACTCGTGTCGCCATGCCCACCATGCGGCAGCTTCCGGTGTCCCTCGCATTGTGGAGGTGGGTCATCTGGACCAACTCCCTGATATTTGTCGGAGGTAACTTCTGAATCGTCCTCGTCATTGCTTCATTCTTTGGCGTACCTTTCATTACGCGATTCGCCTATATTGTGGCATGATTTCGCATTCGAAGGTATCACGATAGCGGTGCCAGGACTGGTTAAAGCGAATTTACGACCTCGTCCACATGCATTGTTGTATGTTGACTAAGCAATTGAAAAGCATGCTAAATGCTGTATGAAGAGAAAGATGGATACTTAAACGAATAACCAAGGACACATACCAAATAAACATGTAACCTCAGGATAGTTTCGCAGATGAGATATGAAGGGCCAAGTGATAACAACTTTTGGGAAATATTTACAAAATGTTCCTAAAATATAATACTGCATTTTTTTGCACCTGGAGTTCTTACCACGATGCTTTTCCTGCATGTTATTTCAAGATTTGTGGCTAAGATCGAGGAAGTTGGCACGATATGATTTAGTTCCACACAAATTTGACGGAAGCTGGTGTAGGCAAGGTGTATGCCGGTTCAGCGGGAACTCCACTTCACTAAACCCGTCTGGCGTGACGCATACCGTAGGGGTCACAGTCGTCAGACTTAGGGCCTGGATGGGCCACTAGTCCAGCATACGGTCGCCAGCAGACCAAATCCGGATAACACGGTGTGGTCACAGCGAGAGGTCTTGCCGGGGCCCAAAACATCGCATAAGATCGCAAAATAAAACATACACGTCGCTTGACGAGCTGGCAGCTGGAGCTGGGCGATCACCCGGTACCCGTCGGATGACGAGCTGGCAGCTGGAGCTGGGCGATCACCCGGTACCCGTCGGATGACGAACTGGCACCTGGAGCTGGGCGATCACCCGGTGCCCGTCGGAGGACGAGCTGGCAGCTGGAGCTGGGCGATCACCCGGTACCCGTCGGATGACGAGCTGGCAGCGGTCAGTACGCCTCCAGTTCAGACGAACAACCTGGCCCTGCAGGTGTAGCTGGGGTAGCGGTGCAGACGAGCGCCGACCTCCCACCTCGCGCACGATGGCGCGAACATCACGCGTCACCTAGTCAGCCTATCAGAGTAGCTGCTGGTACCCGGCGGCGGCCGGGCCAGCCGATGGACAAGTTGTGTACGGATTGAGGCGAAGGGCTTCCAGCACCCAGCGATATATGTGTCAATGTCGTCAACACCAGGCGAGCTCTGGCGACTTGCAGCGATGCAAGCCATCGAGACCGTTGGCCAATACTAATCCACCTCGCAACGTAGGGGATTTGTCTGCCGACGAGAGGCGAATTCGTCTTCATGGCAGGTTCATCGCTTTGGGTCGTCGTGAACTGGCGAGAAGCCTTTCGCAACTTGGAATCTTCAGGGTCAAGCGATCACCAGGTGACGTACGCACGCTTTCTGTCTCCATTTTTCATTCTGATTTACGGCTGACAGAGCGTCGACACGAGATGTGTTGCATCGACATCCGCCTATTCGCAAATGCTGAGTAATCGCTAATGCGATTGTGATTGGCACAAAGCCGCTGAAGACAATCGGACTTGCCCAGTAAAGTGCCAAAAAAGGCGGCTGTTGTGTTTTGAGCTGCGGAGTCGGGTTCTTGTGCACACCAAGAGAGAACATGTAAATGCTGAGTTGCTTGTCCTCTGCAACGTGGGAAGTGCATGGCGACGCCGGAGTGCAATTGACACGGTGTCAGCTGTACCCTGAGTCAAAGATAACAACAATGTTGCATTATACTGCAGTACACTAATCGCGCATTTGTCCCACGAACAAGGTAGTTCATTCTCGCTCAATACGGGTGACAAAAAATCAAATCGTATCTGCGGAAAGTCACACGAGTATTCGAATGAACAGAAAGCATGGCTCGACAGAATGAACGCGAGAGCGTGTCATGAGTTGTGGAATGACAGTAAGAGAGTATGAACGGCTCTATGGGAAACTGCTTAGACCGTCAGAAATGTAAGATCATTTGTCCGACCCCATCTGTTCTTACATGTTCTGCCGCCATGGTTGCAAGTACTTGTGAAAAGTCGAGCACTATCTATATTGCGAAATGAATTCGTTGGTAGCAATGCATGCATCTATATGCACACACACACACACACACACACACACACACACACACACATATATATATATATATATATATGTGTGTGTGTGTGTGTGTGTGTGTGTGTGTGTGTGTGTGCATAGGTATATGGATGTCTGGAGGGCTATTTGTGTGTATGTGTGGGTTTATTCATTTTCACCTGTTAATTTCCCGACAGCTCAGAACTTAGAGCTTTAGCTAGCTCCTCGCTTCAGGTAGACATCGACCTAACCGTGGTTGTTGGAGGGGGAGGGGGCGACTAACCTGGCTCGATGCACTTGCGGCCACAGGGCGATTCGCAGCACTTGAGGCCACTGGCGCAGTCCCAGTTGGAGACGCAGCGGTCGTCGCGGAAGAAGCAGTTGGGTGTGTCCAGCTGAGCCGGACAGAAGCCCGGCTGGTCTGCAAAACAAGCCGCCGCTCAGCACGCGCTCACCGTCACGGTGGCCGACTTAGCCACGCGCAGGAATGCCGACCGGCCAGTGACGCCCTGCGTCGCTGGCTCGTGGGGTGCCGCGGCATCGGACCAGGCTAGAAACGTGAATACTGATTTGTTCCGTATTGAGTATCGGATGACGTCAGACGTCACCTGTTTTGCTGGCTTCCAAGGTATGTGCCAAACTTTCGCTCGGCGTGCATGTCGTACAGAACGGCTTGACGGCTTGACTTGCAGAGTAACGATAACATTTTTAGTCAGCAGACCCACTAAGGTTGCACATCTTCACACCCCCAACTGCCTGCTCGATAAATAATGCCGCAGTTTACAACGCACTGAAGCGTTAAATGACGAAACACTGAAATACTGAAACACTAAACACACTAAGTAAGGGGATACTGTCAGAACGCGCATTGAACACTCGATGAGGTCGATGGCACTGACCAGCGGGTTTGCAGATCTTGCCGCAGCCGGTGCGACAGCACTTGGCGCCCCCGGCGCAGTCGGAGTCGCCGTCACACCATTCTCCGCACGGGTCGTTCCCCTCTGCCACCGGACAGATGCCCTCCTTCTCCTCGGCTGGGGGCCGATCACGGTCAGGTCAAGGTCGTGGCACGCGTTCAGAGTGGCAGCGCGCTACAGTGGTGCAGACTGTAGATCCGTCTGGAAGCTTTAGTGCATCGCCGCAAGGATCCATGGTAGTGGATACAGGAGGTTCTGCTACGCTTTTGTGGATCCTAGTCAAATCGACGAGAGTGAGTCGAGGTGACCAGCTTTCCTGTCTTGGAAGTGATGTTGAATTCAAACTTACCCGAGGCTTATAACCGGATTTTTGGTGTGCGATGTATCAGTGTTATCACATGCTGGCGCACCACAATACGGCATCATACCATGTGTAGGCTGAACATGTGTGCTGCACTTGTTACACGTATGCGCCTACACTCAGCCTTCTGTGTGTAGGCTGAACATGAATTTGATTCACAGTTGGCGCACTCTCGACTCAACCATATTCGTTCTTAATTTCCAATTCATGGTATTTACTCCGATGTATAAGCCGTTCAGACGCCAAATCACGGAATGTTGTTCAATTTTCCTGAATGTCTTCTGCCCAAAAATGGCTGAACACAGCAAATCAACAACCTTGAATTAAGCCAGTCTCGCTCAAGATCACACTCCGACCCATGTCCGACGATGCTGCATTCACTGATGCATGCTGCTGCATTCACTGGCTGACTTCAGCAAGTGCTCCGTCGGGTTTGCCAGGACGTCAATGATCCGCCGCAAGGGGAGTTGTTTTCTGAAACGCTGGCACACTTGCGCAAGCCAGCGAACGTCCGGATTATAAAGGTTGTCAGCCTCCAAATCCGACAGCAAAAAGCAGCTTCAACAACTGTGGCACGCAGGAGGCCGCTTGTCTTCGCCGGACGCTCACTACCGACTCCACCTGGTCGTGGGCCCTCTCTCGTTGTCCCCTGATAGCATAGAATAGGTAATGCAGCCTTCTCCAGGAAACATTGCTTGAAGTGAATAGCAATGTTGCATTTATTTTGGTTTTTGGTTTTTGGAGACTGGTGGTAAGTGTGGTGCATTGAGCTCCGATGATGAGGCGGAGTGCGTGATTTTGTGTGCATTATAGTGATTTGGTGAGTGCAGGGATATGTGATCGAGAATAAACGTATTGTATTTCAGGATTGAACGAATCAGGGCAAGATACATTTTGTTAAGAGTAGTCCTGTCTGCACCCCAGTCGCGACCGGAGATACAGCGCAGGAGATTAAGACGCACAGTACAGTGTTGCTTAATATAGGCAATGTGGATGGCCAAAATCAAGTCCTTTGTCGAGGATAATTCCGAGATATTTGAAGAAGGCTTCGAAGGGAGTTATTTATCTCGATAGCAGAGCGGTGTCCTTGGTGGGATTTGTCTGGAAAGCCGGGAAAAGAGCATAGTGACCGATTCAATGGTGGTGATCTGTAGCCCCCAGAGGGAGCACCGTGAATTAATGTAATTCATGGCGAGTTTAATAACATGGTTAGTTGTATCTGCCAACTGGTGTGCACACCAAATAGCCAAGTCATCGGCATAGAGATAATATTTTAGAAGGGGAGAAATTAGGGTAAGTTGCTCTAATGCGTCGTTAATCGTAATGAGAAAGAGGGTTGGAGATATGGCACCGCCTTGTGGGTCGCCTTGATCGAGAGTGTAGGGCCAGGAATAGATGTTGCCACAGTGAACGATGACGGAGCAACTTTCTATAAAGTTGACAATATAGATGGCCGTTCTTCCCTTGATACCAATTCGGTGTAATTTAATTAGGACATAACTGTGTACTTTGCTAAGCGCGGATTTCAGGTCCAAAAAGGGAGATAGCTTCGGATTTTCCCCCTAAATCACGCTGCATTGAATCAAATAATTTTAATTTCGCCGCCAGGGGTGCTTCGCCTTGGTCGGAAGCCGCTCTGAAAAGGGGAGATAACTTTGTTGTTTTCAAGATAGACTCTGATTCGTTCATTGACCATGCGTCCAAAGATTTTGCAAGCACAAATAGTGAGATAGATAGGGCGATTGCTGGAGTGGAGGCGTCGAGGTTTGGAAGGCTTATGGATAGGGATGATGGTGCTAGTAGACGAAGAGGGTGGGGAAGTGCCGTCAGTCTATAATTGATTTAGTGCCGAGAGGAGGTTGTTTTTACCGGAGTCACATAGATTTTGAAAGAACAGGTATGTCAATTGATCAGGACCAACAGCCCTATTGGGTACTTTAGACGGGGATAAATTTATTTCATGGAGGGTAAAGGGACCGTTGTAAAGTTCGGATTTGTCAGAGCCAAAGTGGCAAGTGGCACGAGTGTCGGGAAGAAACGAGGTGGTGTGCTGTGAGAATTGAGTGTTGGAGAAGATGTCAGAGTAATTAGTGGCGAAGTGTTCCGCGACGGGCTGTGATTCTATTTTGTCCTGTTGGTTAATTGTCCGCTGCGGGAATGCGCGGTGTGGGGCACTGTCATTGGAGAAGGAGCGAGGTTCATTTCAGACTTGGAAAATCGGGCAAAACAGTTGAATGTGCTGGAATGGGGTTGTCAGCTGTGTTTTTCTTCTTTTTTTTGGGCCGAAAGGATAATTTGCTGACTACGCAGTTCTGCCTCGCGGGCTTCTACGATCCTTTGTACGGTAAGGCTTTTCCGAAATTTCCGTTCAGCTCGCCGCCGCAAGGCAACGGCTTGTTGGCACTCGTTCCACCACGGCACGGATTTACGGCCGGGGGACGGCGTGTTTTGGCTACTTGTTTTCTAAAGTTGGTTACTTGTTTAAAAGTCGGTTAGAGGCGGTCGCAACCACGCTTCGAAGAACGCTAGCCCGATCCTTTAAACTAGAAAAGTGCCTCTAACCGACTCTAACCTGCGAGCGACTACTAGTGGTAGTAGTCGGCTAGTCCGGCTAACAACCAGCTAGTGGTTCGAGGGTATAACGTCACCTGGGGGGAGGGAGCTTCCCGCATATGTGCCTGGGAAGGACACCTACTAAGCAGCTGGGGAGGTCGGGAGGGATCTTGAGACGGCGGGCAGCTTCTTTGTTTGATCTCCGGTAGCAATACCAGGTCTTATGAAGTCTTGTGACCACAAATCCCCTCGGTTGCAACTTTAATCATTTGCGTCCTTTTCATTTCGACTTAGCCACCGAAAATTAGATCCAGAGTATTTGCAACAATGCAATGAAGGCAGCTCATAAATATCGCAACGTGTCAAGAACTTCAAAGTCAAGAATGATGACGTCAATTTGCTGCTCAAGTTCAGCATTAGCCGTCACTTACGGTGAAGCCAAACTATCAGTCTTTCTCACTGATTTCGAGAATCCGTATTCAGCACAAATCCGATTTCGAGGCCACATGCTACCATCGCAATCTAGTTATACGGAAACGCTGGTCCGCCATAACGATGCATTCTCCGAATGTGGCTCCCGGTGTTAGGCACACACATCTCGGAGCTCTACGTCCTGATGCAGCCGCTGACGTGCCATCGTCGGTTAGCGATAGCGCCTGCTGAATGATCTCAGCATCTCAGCACCAGTCCCGACCGACGATCTGTACCTGCGGGTGCAGTGGCATCACGCGCCCAGTCCCGAGCAACAATCTGCACCTGTCTGCAGATGACGGTCTATCTGCTGGAACTGATGACCCACGGCGGAGGACAGAGCTGAAGTCGTGCCGCCCGTGGGATCGGTCCAGCGGCGTTCGTCACGAGCCAAGACCACAGCTCGGCTCGTCATGCGTGCAGTACGTGGTCTTAAAGGTCGTAAATGGGGAGCGTGTGCGAAAGCATTAGCCATTAATTCACCAAATACGCCAACCGCTCGCTTAGCGTGCCAGCGACCATGGATGATCGCTTGATCTCCATGGAAATGCTGTATCTGATTTCGTTCATTTAATGACCGTTCACTGACAAAGATTTTAGGCTATCACATAATAACCTTGCACACAAGCATCAACACATATTCTGAGACGACACGCTTTCTCAAAGAGCCGTACCTGGGTAGCACGCTAGAAATTATCTCAACTTCATCTTCAAGCCATCTCTGGCAGCGAATTTTGGTATGAAAGTGCGATGCTTGTTGTCTTAGCAATCGTGGCATTTTCTGAATAAGAAGAAGAACCTTGGGTTATTTTACGACGCATTCAACTGTTAGGTCATATAGTGTCGCCAACCTTTCACGCCGATTAGTCGCGGGTGGACTCGGTAATAGGTTGCGAGATTCGGTTGCGAGATTCGAACCCACAATCTTGCGATCAAGAACCAGACTCTACCGACTGAGCTACCGCGGTCCCGCATTTTCTGAATGGCACTGACATCTAGCCAGACGAACGTGACGCTAAAGGCTGGCTCGCACTGGTCGCCGACGACCGTACCTGTAGCGTAGCCAGAGCAGAGTAGCATCATCGTCAGCATCGTAGCATCAGCAGTGTAGCAGTGAGCAGAGTAACATCATCGTCAAAACACATCCTACACCTGATGGCCTCGCACGCACGGTTCTGCAGTATGAACCGGCGCCGCAGGGGTATGGAAAAACGAGTGGCCAAAGAACGTAATGCAAGAGAAGAGCTAACGAACGCAGCATTTTTTTCCGAGTTATTGTTACGCTTGTGAGTCTGAACTGAGGCCACTGTTTCCCAGTCCCGCGGCCAACCGGCGAAACAGTGTGGACGGCGCCATTGGCCGTGAATGTGCATAAAGTGCGTCGTGAACCACCCAATAAACAAACAGCAAGGCCACTGACGATGAGCTGTCGTCCTTGTGATGCCATGACATTGTGTCTAGGTAAATATTTTTGTATTCATTAACCGATTCCATCAGCATGGCAATGATAAATTGCATGGCTTGAGTCAGGCTTGAGCCAGGCTTGAGCCAAACCAGTTGTGGATTGGTGAAGGCAAGCCCACTGCTCACCTTTCGTGAAATATTCCAATCATCCTCTGATTGGAATATTTTGACAAATATTCCAACAAATGTTAAAATATTTTTATTTAAAATAAAAATATTCCAATCACGAAAGAGGTTTCACAAATCATTCGTAAAACTTGTAGGTAAATTCTGGACATGCGCCCAAAACCCAACTTGGAATCTGAAGCATTTATAGATCATCGACAGCCACCTATACCGGATCTAGAATCCACCAGGATCATTTGAGAAAGTTCACACTTGGAATCTGGAATCATTGGAATCGCTGCAAGCATCAGGCTTGTAATCTCCACCCTTAGAATCTTCTGACAAGTTGCAACTTAGTGCTTTAAATACGTGGACATTTGGTGAATGTGGTTGGTATCTCGAGTCTAGAATATCCTAAAACGGTCTACTTAGAATCTGATGACTGATTACTCATCTGTTGACATTGAATCTGTTGAATCCCCAATCTGCATAACTGTCTCGTCATTACAATCCTTAGAATCATTATATTTCTTAAAATCCAAGTGCCAGCAATACGAATGCCTGTCTTTCACGTTGACCGGGGGAAGATAAGTGCGGTTTGGCAATGCTGCCTTATTCACTCAGAGTTGTGCTACGTAATCTTGTCCAATCACTGGTGTACTGTAAGATCCAAGCCTCCACTTCAACAAATTTACCTATTCCACCGTCACATTCGCATGCAATAGGTCCACTTAGGTTACGTTCAGCTACGTTCATCTTTGTTTCTCCTTGTGCAAGCGCATTGGCCCAGCCCACTACTTTACAATTTTGAAACGTTCTGCATGCTCTACGCTCTGCTACCATCCCACTCACGTTCGCTGCAGTGCGACTCGGTCTTCCGGAAGAACACGAAGATTGACGTGACCAGAAACAAGCGTGCCCGGAGGGCCCAGTCGACTCGTCGGCGTAGTAGCCAGACTGACCTTTCGCCACGCAGACAGGTCCGCAGCCGGTGATGTCGCAGCACTTGGACTGCGCCGGACAGTCCTCGTCGGTGTAGCAGCCGGCTCCGCACCCCTGGCTCTTCACGGCGGCGTGCTGGCTGAAGGCAGGACAGTAGCCGGGCTTCTCTGGAAAGGCGAGGCCGAAGCGAACGGTTGGGAGCAATGTGGGAGGGTGGTGATTTGATCGCGATGGTGTGCTCTGGATTCGCTGTTCTCTGTCACGAAACAGATGGCACATGCGACTCTTGGCATGACACACGCTTCGCATACTTTTATAATGACTAGGGTCATCAAAATACGTCATGATATAGCTTAGCACGTGCACTGGAGGGGAGGGGTGGGAGAATTCCTCCCACCCTTCCTGTTTTCACAAATATCTCCCTATGCTACTGGTCGATATACGCAATTTTTGTGCCTGCCTAAAAATGTCCGGCTCGTTGCATAAAGTAAGAAAAACGAAAATCGACTGAAAATTGTTTGAGTTAGAAACTGCCAAAGTCCAAACATTTCGCATCGCCAGACAACAAAAATCGGCGCTGATGCGCTCCTCGTATGGCGGCAAAAGGGAAGTGTTCGTGACAATACTAGCAACTAGCTTGATGTATATTGTCATGCCATATAGCTTCAAGGTCATGTTTGGTTACCGAGGTCAAGTCAGGTCAAGTTAATGGCAGGCCAATGGAACCAAACTTGGTCAACTGGAAGGTTGTCATAAACCCAAGTGACTGTTATGTGATCCATGCCATTTTACACGCTACTCCCTAGGCACCATGAAAACTATTCTTTTTGTAACTATGAACCTAAGCATTTCCATATTTCATTCATGCACGTCAGCCCTCTCTTCGTGAAGCCGATTGCTTCGGGGCCGTCCGGCCGGCCAGTCGGGCGGGAGGTCAGGTTCTGGTAACTGGAACCGGTAACTTACCTTGTAAAGTGCTAATATATCAGTGACTTGAGATCAAATTTCGCATTTGTCGATTGTATTGCATCATTATTCATACGCAAAACTTCACTGCAGCCCATTTTTGGGTATTTAAACACAATCACAGCGATCCATAACAATGTCAAGCCAAGCCACGCAAAACAAGCAAAATGTAGCATATTTGACCTCATTTGACCTTGAAGATATTGACCTGAGATCATGAAATTTGCATAAGATGGAGTTCACTACAATATCCATATACCCTGATAAATGTCTTGCCCTAGCATTAATAAGAGCTGAGATCATTGGGTATTACGGGACAAAATCCGCCCATCCCCTCCCAGTGCGTGCATTTTTCAGCGGCCCTTCAGGGTGCGTGTTTAGCTTGCCGTCCCTTTGCAAGGCTTGGTTGTCCAATACATGGTTTCAAAATTCAAATGTTTCAATTTTACAATGTAACACCATATTAGCACGCAAACCGGAGGATTTCACTTTCACATAACGCGGCCAGGGGAGGGGGTCGGATTTGGCCCCTTAAGATCTCGGAAACTGCCGAAACTAGGAGCACACAATTTGGAGGATAGGTTACGGCTGTAGTGCGCTCGCTGCGATATGCATTTCAGGGCCCTGGGTCAATGTCTTCTGGGTCAAATGAGGTCAAGATCGGCCGTCACACATTGCCGCCGTACCACCGTACCGACGAACCCTCTGCGACCTTGAACGCTTGGAAGCTGCACACTGCCCGGTCGACTTAGCGCCACGCAGTTCTCACATTTACCAACGGATTTCAAACTGATTGCATAGCATGCGCATGCCAATGTTTAAGCTACACGATTGCATTGCAATATCCCTGTGCGTTTATGATATCTCGTCGATGAACAGGAGGGGTGGGCGGATTCTGCCACAACCCCCTCCGGCGCGCGTGCTAAGCTGCCCATTTCCCAATGTTCAGCAGCTTCCAGTATATACGCCGGTCCATAAATTTAGCATCATGCACCAAAGGTCGTTGCCGGTGCCTCTTTGTATGCACTTGTAAAGAGTACCTCGACCAATTAGTTTGATCTTTGTCCGAATAAACACGGCCTGTGTGGCTTTGCTTGGCTGTTGATGATCCTGTGGTTATTTACGTCAGACTGTCCATCAATTTGCGGTAGATAAGTCATGCTGTGGCCTTTCCTTGCTACGTTCTTAGTAGAAAGTATGGGCTTTGTAATGATGGGCTGAGGTTAAGGAAACTTCCATGCCGTGTAGAACATAGTTTGGCTAGAACGTGCGACACAAAAATGGTGATGAACAGAGCCATCCTCTTGTTGCTGTCAAACATAAAAATGATTGATTAGGCAGGAAGCTGATGCCACGTACTCGTTCCTCTGCTGCTAATCACACGCACATTCTACTTGACCGTCACAAAGTTTTGGATCTGTTCGTAATCCATATGTACGATGCCGAATTATCTCCTGGAGCGAAATTTGTCTTGCTTATACGGCAAGCTTTGGTTTCATTGAAGCCGTCCCGCTAGAGATATTTAAATCTTGGTAGTTTGAGGTTGGGAGATATGTAGCCGTGATGCGCAACTTGCGGTCCGGCTGATCGGAGTGATAGGCATATGCGGCCAGCGTCCCTCCTTATTCACCACAGCAGCCCTAACCGCACCACCACATCAGCCCTAGCGGCAGCATCACAGCAGCCCTAGTGACATCATCACAGCAGCCCTAGTGACATCATCACAGCAGCCCTAGTAGTATCATCACAGCAGCCCTAGGGGCATCATCACAGCAGCCCTAGTAGTATCATCACAGCAGCCCTAGTGGCATCATCACAGCAGCCCTAGCGGCAGCATCACAGCAGCCCTAGCGGCATCATTACAGCAGCCCCAGCCGCACTACCACAGCAGCCCTAGCGGCATCATCACAGCAGCTCCAGCCGCACTACCACAGCAGCCCTAGCGGCAGCATCACAGCAGCACTAGCGGCAGCATCACAGCAGCCCTAGCGGCATCATCACAGCAGCTCCAGCCGCACTACCACAGCAGCCCTAGTGACATCATCACAGCAGCCCTAGTGGCATCATCACAGCAGCCCTAGCGGCATAATCACAGCAGCGCCAGCCGCACTACCACAGCAGCCCTAGTGGCATCATCACAGCAGCTCCAGCCGCACTACCACAGCAGCCCTAGCGGCAGCATCACAGCAGCCCTAGCGGCATCATCACAGCAGCGCCAGCCGCACTACCACAGCAGCCCTAGCGGCATCATCACAGCAGCTCCAGCCGCACTACCACAGCAGCCCTAGTGACATCATCACAGCAGCCCTAGTGGCATCATCACAGCAGCCCTAGCGGCATCATCACAGCAGCCCCAGCCGCACTACCACAGCAGCCCTAGCGGCATCATCACAGCAGCTCCAGCCGCACTACCACAGCAGCCCTAGCGGCAGCATCACAGCAGCCCTAGTGACATCATCACAGCAGCCCTAGTGGCATCATCACAGCAGCCCTAGCGGCATAATCACAGCAGCGCCAGCCGCACTACCACAGCAGCCCTAGTGACATCATCACAGCAGCCCTAGCGGCATAATCACAGCAGCGCCAGCCGCACTACCACAGCAGCCCTAGCGGCAGCATCACAGCAGCCCTGCTGGCAGCAGTCAGATGCAGCTACCTTGCAAAGCCAGCTGCATGTGCCGACTCACCTCGCGCGCAGGCGTTCTCCTCGCACTGCACTGGCTCGTGGGCGGCTCCGCAGACGCACTTGTTGCACTTGTTGAAGAAGGAGGTGCCACTGGGACAGATGTGCTGGCCCGACGGCGGCTGGCACGTGAAGCCACAGCCGTTGGAGCAGCACTTGTGGTCGCCGTCGCACTCGTCGTCGACGCTGCACTCGACGGCGCAGTTGCCGCCTCTCAGCGAGGGTATCGGGCAGGAGCCGGGCTTCGCCAAGTCTGCCGGCACAGCATTGTGTGTCAGTCAGCGGTTGGCGTCGTGTCACCGCCGCAGAGCCGAGCCGTGCCGCACGGGATCAGCTGGCGACGACGACACGTGTGCGCGGCCAACAGCAACCGGCGCGTTCAGTGAGCCACAAAACACGTGACTGAATACCTAATCTGGCGAAATGATGCGGTGTGTGATGACGGATCTTGGGAATTGCGCTTGTGACCAAGGTGAAACCAACGCTTGGCGATGCTGCCTTCGGGTAAGGGGTAGGCTTTATTACGTCACTGGCTTATAGCCACCACTTCGTAACACAAACGTTTGGTGGGGCTGGCATTGGGTAGGGGATAACCTTATTTACCCCACTGGTTTGCAATCACGTCAACCTGGTTTGGTGATGTTGGCACCGTGCAAGTGGTAATCTGACTTGCACCGCCGCTGACAACGACGCCTTCCCACCCCAAAAATGTAAGGTGTGCAAACGTTGGTCTGTTTGCTAATATGAACATGATTCCTCGGTACAATTATTTTATTGCATCGGTGATTGGCTTCCGAGAGTACGCCTTGTTTTAAAGGTATACTCTCACAAACTGAGCATTTGCAGGCTGTTGCAGCTTCTGTTTCGGCAACAGATCCGGGTAGGTTTGTCAAGGTTATCAAATGGATTGCCAAAGATTATCGAGAATCCCCAAAGTAAAAAATGTTTCCGTGAGAGTTCTCGTCTCACTTTTGGCACTTACAATTATCCGCTCACATTCAAACCTGGATGCCCAATCACGCAGAGTGAAGCCATGTGACCTTCTGCAGCGGGCACGTCCATAATTAATCAGATATGTCATTTTTATTCTTGATTCACATATGCGTACTCACAGGGTGATGAGAAGATGTAGCCGCATGCACATACCCACAGGGTGATGGGCAGATGGAACCGCATGCACACACTCACAGGGTGATGAGCAGATGAAGCCGCATGTACATACTCACAGGGTGATGAGCAGATGTAGCCGCATCCGGTGCTACAGCACTTTGTGCTCCTGGGGCACTCCCCATCCTGGCTGCACTCGTGCACGCACGGCCCGAATGCGAAACGGGACGGGCAGTGTCCCGGCTTGGGGATGTCCTTGCCTGAAGAGAACGGCTCAGGTCACGAGGAACGCCAGGTGTTCAGGTGTTAGGTACCCGCGCCTTGGTGAGTATGCCGTGACCTGGGATCAGCACATGATGTCACAGAAATAGCAAAAATCGCATGATCTCAGAGCATCGGAAATACCGGCTTTGCAGAATCATCTCTTGTAGCTCAGCTTCAATAATCTGACAACGCTGTGCTATTTGCGCAGGGGTCCACTTCCAAGAGGAGGACTAGCGGCGTCGGTAGCTTGGCAGTTAGGCTGAGCGTCTGGAATGTCAGAGGTACGGGGTTCGATTCCCCGTCGGGCCTGCACTTCCTGTCAGGGTGGAAGGCAGGTGACGCCATGTGGCCTCGGCCGCTGAGTACGCCGTAAGCTCCCAACCACCACCATCCGCAGTTGGACAAGCGCTACTTAAATAAGGAAGGCGTACGTAGTCACCTATGTGCTATTATCTGTATATGTTCCGACAAAGTCTGCTTTCGTGAACAATTTATATAATCTACGGCACATTCATTATTTTGTTTCTAGTACAATCTCACACTTATGCGCAAACGGTAACAGCAACTGTAGCAGTACTTCTTTACCCCATGTAGTTTAATAGCCGTAAATATTCATGGATACTTAAGGATCTATACATCGCATAGCGTCATTTAAGCTTCGGTATATATGGTACAAATTGCCATAACCATAAGGTAACATTCAAATCATCTTAAGGCCACAAGCTGGTGTAGGAGCAGGTCCTCTTCAGTACATTTCCTAAACATTTTGCATGGTGGGGAGCCAATACCAACATTTTCATATCCTTTTAGTTAAATGTCACAAAGTGATAAAAACTTATCTAGGCACTCCTGTTTGTACTGCATACTTCGAGTTTGCATGGCCTAAATACTATCAAACTTGTATTGCACGATCTAAATTGCACTATGAAACCAAAAGTATGAATCAAATTCAATGTCAAGGTGACCTAATGTTATTGTGCTATACGAATTCTTATATTTTTAGACTTATACGCGTGAAAATATATTGAAATGAAGTTTCACACATGTCAACAATTTGGCGGTGCTTACAACGCGTATGATTTGGATTTTTGTTTCAAGTCATGTCAGAAAACCAGGGTCGCTGACAATTTTGGCCCATGATGGGTCAATGTGACTATTTATGTGGCATTCGCTGTGCGATTATATCTCAAATGACGTGCGTTTGAACTCTGTATGATTATCAGTAACGTAGGTATAAAATGTGTTTGAAAGGTCAATTTGCTCTTTAAGAAATGCCATTTCGGGTCTCACAAATGCATTCAGCCAAAAATAAGGTCATTTTCAGAGCCTACCCATCGAAGTCTTGCCAATGATACCCGATTCGTGTTCATGCACTTGATACTGTCGCTTGAAAAAGACCTGTCATCAGATAAGAGATGACAAGTCAGTGACTTGGACCACTCAAAATTGTTACCAATTATGCATATTTCCTACTGGTTAACTATGATGCTGCACCCGAATGTGTGTCAGCAAGTAGGTAACTGGCCTTCGTCTTTTTCATCTTGTGCTAGCAAGAAATAAACAGCTTGAAACTTTCAGGAGCTATATTATCAGGATTAGTTAGTGTTGGTGAAAACAGAGCATAACAACGTAGACAACTTAGAAAAGAACTGAATGGTGCACCCATGCGAATATCCCTTCAGTTCGCCGCGATGAAGAACTGGTTATTCCATCCCGAAATTTATGAAATTTGAGCTTTTAGCTGATGCGTACCTCGAAAATAACCCGCTAAACACGCTGACATTGGCAAAGGTAGCTTTCCTCTTCCTGTCTCCCATCACGCAGCACGTGGGACGTCCGCGGAAACGCTGCCTGGTGATCCAAGCACACTCACTCTTATCATGCGGATTATCGCAAGGACACTTTGTCAGATGACATACCCTTGCGAACTAGGTCAGGACTTTCACTTTTAGTGAACCAAGAGGCCATTACTAAGATGCATGACATGCCTGGGAAACTTAAAGCAAAATTTCAGTTATGTTGCACGCAGCGCTGATCAGTTTAACATACGGATACAAGTGTTCTGAACATCACCTCCGACAGTCCATGACCATTACGTGCACTTGATCATGCACGTGCAGGATGTATTACATTTAGGCATCTTTACCGGAGGATTACTGCACGATGACGCTCAGATGACTTTCAATGAGACACCTGGCCCACAAAGAGATTACGCCCTAAGTAACGTGTACAACTTAGCTGCACTATCTGGAACGAGGCAATGATAATAAATTACTATTACTTGGAACCTCTTCACGCCAAATTAACCTGATCTGCTCCTAACGCCCAGTAAATCTATGCTGCAGTCATAACTCCCAGTTAATCTGCTCCGCTCACAACGCACAGTTAACCGACTCCGTTTATAACGTCTAGTTAACCGATTCTACATACAACGCACAGTTAACCCGCGCCGTCTTTCCGGTCAAATCCTCCCACTCCATCTCGGGGGGGGGGAGGGGGGGTTGAAGACCCCACTCTAAAATCCAAACTAAGTATCGCACGAAAACGAAAGCGATGTCATCGGAAAGCGCTTGACGAGTAGGGTCCGGGTCCACCCTCCAAAACAATTTTTCCCCAACAGTGACGTCATCAGGGGCGCTAGATTTTCACGACTTTTCACGACTTTCATTATGTTTTTGACTCTGGGGAGTTCATTTTGGGGATATATGAAGAAGAAGAAAAATTATTTGGAACGAGAAAAGGACAGCGAAATCGACCTTTCCTATATTTTTGGGGACCCCAAAAAAATCAAATTTAATTTTTTGAAATTTCAAAATTTTGACTTTTCAAGTTTTCTTGAATTATCCTTTTCCAATGGGTAGAGCAGACCGAGAAACGTTGTTGGAAGTCAACTTTTCCTGTTAACAAATGCTTACTTTAGCCAGAATCCTGTATTTGAACTACAATTTGGCAAATACGCAAAATCTATATGTAGTCAAAAACGAAACAAATAAAAATTCCACTCGTACGTTTTATTGCATCCGTAAAGATAAGCAAATGCTGAAAGTTGCATTAAAATATCTGCATCCGTTAAAGCGTGACGACTGGTTGAACTTTTTTGGAGGTGACCTCACTTGACCTTGACTAACTCGTTGACCCTAGATGACCTGACCTAAACATTTTGAATCAGCATGTCAAGTTGATGTGGAAAAAGGTATGCCAAATTTGGGCGCGCTACCCCGCGCCGTTCGTCTGCTGTCCGCGACAAACCTGAGGGGGGCGGTTAAAACCCCCCCCCGAGACGGGACGGGTTAACCTACTCCTCACATAATGTGCAGCTAATCAACTCGGCTCATAACGCGCAGTTAAATTACGGCACTCAGGGAACCGATCGCCTAAACCGGAAGCATCTACCATTCGATGAAATGATTGTCGCATGAATATTGGGAAGGATGCACTTCGCCCGCCCTACAATTATCAATGTGTATTCTAGAAACCATCCAAAGGATGCATGTATACAGACAGTTGCCCATGGCAAATGATGACTATCCAATACAGTTCCTCTTTACTCCCTTTCCTCTCCCACCTGAACACATCCTTCAACTCGACCATGAAAATCGCAATCAATCGACAGCCACGTTCTAAACAGTTGTTTCGACGACTCATTCCAGCGACGCCGAGTTCAACCGAACGGCTGATGTTTTCCGGCAGCGGAAGTGCGCCTCCAGCGTCGTCAAGGTGACCAGGACGCTGCGACAGTGGTGTTTGCATGACCCACGTTCCGGCAGTCGAAGCCCGTGCGGGCCGCGCGCGGCAGCCGCCGCCGGATGCCGTGAGCTTCAGCGGCGCGATACCATCTGCCGCGCGTCGGCACGCGCTCAGCTGCGGACGGCTGTCGCAGGCGCCGGCCGGCGGCCAAGCGTCAGACCGCGCCGACTGGGCCGTCGACGACGTGGTCGTCGACTCCGACAAACGGCCGTGACGACGTCGGCCCGGCGAACGCTCGCTGTACCTTGGCCTGGCCCGTCCTGGATCACCCGGCCAATGATGCCAGGAGGACACTCGCTGTACCCTGGTCTGGCCCGCCTTGGATCACCCGGCCAATGATGCCAGGACACTTGCTGTACCCTGGCCTGGCCCGCCCTGGATCACCCGGCCAATGATGCCAGGAGGACACTCGCTGTACCCTGGCCTGGCCCGCCCTGGATCACCCGGCCAATGATGCCAGGAGGACACTCGCTGTACCCTGGCCTGGCCCGCCCTGGATCACCCGCCCAATGATGCCCGGCGGACACTCGGCGGATGATGGAGTCTGGTGTTTTGCGCACGTGTGGCGCGCCTTGGACGACTTCCATATGTATTGCTATGTTTAGCTGTACAATTCTGCCAGTAGGTCAATGTGATTGCGTGTTGTGGATGCACATACACATCCGAGCTGTATTTGCCGGACTTTTCAAGGCGGTGCGTGTTTACGATTCAATAGTCTCGGAGATGCGCAGGTTTAAGCTCTTCGATCTAACTTTGCCATCGTCCCAGAGCAGGACATGTGATTCGACTACTCGGACACACGCCCGCTTTTCTTGCTCTGCCGTACATGAGCCTTTCAAAGCATCCATCGGCATCGACAAACCATTCGACCTCTTCACACTATTATCTCCTTCCGATTATTCCTTGCCTCGTCCTTCAGCTGCTGCACGGTCTGTCCGTTATGCGGTGATGGCCGCTGTCTGTGTCCCTGCCGGCCGCTTGAGTGCCGGGTACCGGGGAGCGGCGGCAGAGTTGTGGCGGCTGCGGCTCGCCGACGGTGTCTCGCCCTGCCCGTCGCTCAAGCGCCGGACGGCGTCCTTGCCCGCCGCCTGGGCGCCGGACGCCCGGTAGCCGCAGACAGGCTGCGGTGGCTCACGGGTCCGGTCGGTGCCGCGTGCCGCGGCGCCGGTCCCCTGGTGCCAGTCGTGCCCTGGTGCCGCTGCAGCCGCGCCTCCAGAAGGCAAGCCAGCCCCAAGGCCGCCAAAGCAGATTTGAAGCGAGCTCATCGGTTTCGGCCGCTTGCAATTCCGCCGGGCGTAAGCCGGCCGCGGCCGGGCGCGGGCGCGCCCGCCGCCCACCCACGGGCAGAGCTTCAGCCCCCGCCAGACTGGCGGATGTGGCCGAGGTGCGCCTGCGACCTCCAGACAAGCACAGCCCGTGGTGGGGTGGCCGCGTCGGCAGCAAGGTCGGTGTTGGTGCAGAACTGCCCCCGACCGCGCCGGCCGGTCGTGACCTGGAGATATGCCGCTCGGCGTGTCATGCTGACCGCTGAGCGACGCACCAAGGCTGCTCCACAAGCACGAGCCTGTCCTGCGCCGTCAAATGTCGTGATGGTGTGAGGCGGCGTCCATGCAGGACTAGCCCAGGCCGCACACCACCCGGCTCCCTGCCGCCGTTCACCCAGCACGCGACCCACTCTGGCGCTGACCCCTGACCGCCGATCTTGACCCGAGCCCCACCGCCGATTTTACGACACACGTAACCGGTCGGGCCACGTCGGTGCAGCGGATCGTCCTCGAAGAGCCGACGCGGAATGTGACGGAGAATGACTCGCTGCCGGGGACAGTCGAACACGTGACATTCCCTCGTCGGCTCGGACTTCCCGAATCGCGCGAGTGCGCCACACCGCGCGAGGTTCACTCACCGGGATTCTGGCAGACGCGGTCGCAGCCTTCCTGACAGCAGATCTGCTCCCCCCGGCAGTCGTCGTCCGTGATGCACATCAGCCGCAGCTCGTTGCATGCCGCCAGCCGGGTGGTGGGACATGTGCCGCTCTTGGAACGAGCTGGAACACAGCGGGGCATCTCAGGTCAGGCGGGCCGGTCGGAGGGCTAACAGGCGCTCGTGGAGCAGGATGAAGCGCATCACAGGTCAGACTGTGGCAGAGTGGAGGAGCAATGGGAAACGTTTGTCTGATATCACTCGGCACACACCAGATGTTTGTGCAACACATGATGGCCGATGGGGCGATAGAGATCACCGGTCAGTGTGTAGCTGCTCCAAGTGCATCGCACCTACGGCTATATCCACATCCCCATCTCCAGCCATGCTCGAATTTAATGACACACAAGCAGGCTAGGAGCAATTACTGTTCAAATATTAATGTATTCACGGTCGCGAAATTCCAGTCCTCTTGGTAAGAAGTGACACTACCAAGCGACTCGGCTTCACAGGCTATCGCAGCAGCCGATGCATTGAACGGCTTCCTTGCGTGGTACCAACTGAAGTACATTCGATTCACTTATGCTGAGCTGCCAGGACTGGGGCTTCTGGTCTACGTGCTCATCACGCGTGATGTATCATCTTACCCATCGCTGAAAATGGCTTCCTTTTCCTGGCTCCCTGCATTTCAGGATGAAATGCAACCGGGATGGACAAGCTGAGCTTATATAGCGGATAAATCATGATCGCTACCGAGCCTGTAAACTGTAGCATGGTGCACGTGATCCAAGAGCCCCAATACCACAGAAGTATGTGACGATGATGTGGAGACTTCGTGCCGCCGTCGGTATTCGTGTTGTGGCGCTTCCTGTACAGCTTACTTCTTATGCTGCTCTGGGAACCACGCTGTTGCTTTGATGCTGATTGACTTGGTTAGAAGATATGTTAATTATGTTTGCACTGCTATGCCGGTACTCGCCGGTTAGTTTTACTTGGGTTCACGCTATGCAAAGCCAAAGTACGAATCATGTCAGACACAGGAACAGCAAGTAAGATGGTGCTGGGAAATGGGTGAACATGGGAGGAAGAGATAATGGCAAGGAGAGAAGAGGACGAGAAGAGACTTTTAGGTGAGACTTTCAGGACAACTTAGAGACAACAGGTCGTCAGTAAGAAAAAATTGTGTACCAGTGGAATAGTCTGCGTGCTGACGTTGTGGAGAGTCCCTCATTGAATGTATTTTAAAATAGGATGGACAACTTCTTTTGGCAGCACAATTTTGTTTTAGACTTCTAAGTAGAGGATGGGTGATATTTATGCTAAGTAGTTGTGCACTGTACTGTGCACCATAGAATCAGCCATAGATAAAGTATGAAAATTATTCATGAGGAACTCGAGTTATGTGTCACACGAGATCAAGTGAATAGGGCTGGATAGGTAGGGTAGATAGGCATTGATGAGTGTAGGCGATAATGGTGGATGTATTGTTTGGAATTGGGGATGTTGTGTTGGTTGGGGTGAAGAGTATCTTTTTGCCATGGCTATGGTGTCTTCCCTTTACGGACTTAACCCTCCCCATCTTTCCGGTCATGTCCTCACAACCCATCTCGGGGGGTTGATAGGAACCCCCCGATTGATAGGTTCTTTCACTATCCTCGGAAAACTTTAGTGGGACGGGCGAATGACCCCCCTACGAAACGGCGCGGGTTAATCTGAATGGGCCCTTGTGGCTCTTATTAAGTCTGATCACTTTATGACTGCATGACTTTATGACTAAAAGTGGCAACAAAATACATCCTGCCTGACGTAGTAGGATATGTGATTGCTATCAAGCACAGCTCAGGCATGGCATTATCCTGTCTGGGTGGTCGCATGGTGACTTCACTTGATTGAACTGCATGATGAGTCGAAATATTTCAAGGGATGGCTTTGCAATCGTGCATGCATCAAATGCGTCCGCTGGTCTGAACCGTACTCATTCATTAATTCCGCAATACGGGGAGGTATCTGAGGTAGCTGGAGACTGCACCACTCGCCGAATTTGGTGTACTAGTTTCGCCACCGAATTGTGAAAACTAGGACACGAAGCACAAAATGATACAAAATGTTGTCTGATCGACTCAGTGTATACCCTTCATGACCGTTGCTAACCTCCAAGGCCAGATAAATGTTTCACTTTTCGAGATCACAGAACGGAAAGTTTAAGAAGACACCCGCGAGGCATATCATATTTCATGCACATAAATCGGATTTTCATCATATCTTAGTCGGCTTTCTTGATCTCTGAATAATTCAGTACCGATTAACACCATGCGTGATCCTGCCATATGCTTTGGTGATTGTTGCGCTCATGTGCCTCGTCGAACTTTGTACCCTAAACCAAGCTTGATATAAAAAGACTTGGAGTAGGTGGCAAACAACTAATGGTTTGTTAGAACGAAAACGTGATTCACGATTTATAGTTCGCTTTCATTTTACAGACCACAGGCTATGTTCACAATTTTCGTTGACGTCACTCATCGAAGGTCAGCATTTCATCTTCGGTTGGTTGACCTATAATAATGAACTTGATTGACCTAGGAAATTATGTTCTCCTGAATGAATATCATCAGCCTTTCGCAAGTTGCTCCAAAGAAATGCAACGTCATCCATGTCAATACATTACTGCGGTACTCGATATGGCAGAGAAAGCAACATATATGCACTACCAAGATCAAACATCCTTTGCATGCGAGCATCCGCATTTAAGCACGGCAAACATCAAGAAGCACGCCACACAAAGTTATCGGTCTAGTCTGCCGACTGGCGTGAGGAGGCAACCAGACCCATCATTACCAGGCTGTCGACTGCACATCACATCAGTGGGAATCTTCCATCTCGAGCGCATGCCTCGGGGAAATTACGTACTTGTCGGCAGGTCGGTCAAGGATGGGGATCACAGTAAGCTGGGCTATCGGACGCGAGAGATACTGGTGACAGTTGCATGCCATGTCTCAGACCCACTTGTCACGATTACCCGCATGGCTTACTTACGTCACGACAATGCAAGCCTGACAATCATGGGGTGCCTATCACCGCAATGGTGGCAGCGACTCTCCTTTAAGCTTGGGAAGAGCTATGCAGGTGTGTCAAATATACGGCGCTGTCATCGGACTGTTTGTTCAGTTGAGCGGAGATCAAGCATTGCGTATACTGTTTTGCCATCAGTGGCGTACAGAAGGGGAGTGGTATATTGAGGGAAGTTGCCTCCCTGAAAGGTTGAGGTGACCACGAGAATCGCGCCGGGGCCTGGAAAAATTGCGCCAGGCTGCCTAAAAATCCCGATGGACCTCCAAATATCGCATCAGGGCCATAAAAGTGACGATGGCACTCTAAAACTCGTACTGGGACCATAAAAGTCACAGCTGGGCCCAACTAGTCGCGCAGGGCCCCTGAAGATGACGTTGGGCCAACAAAACCGCATCAATGCCTCTGAAAATTACATTCGGGGCCTTTAAGAATGACATTGAGGGCTCCAAAGAGTGGAACTAGACCCCTTGAAAATACCGCCAGTGCCCCAAAACATTCGTGCCAGAACCCTCGATACGTGGCGCAAAAACGTGGCAACAATGGGTCCAACATGCACCAAAACGTATTGGGCCACCAAAAAAACCTGTCCCGGCCACTAAAACTTGTGCAAAGGTTTCCAACAAATGAAGACTTGGCCCCAAAAGATCGCACTTAAACTGAAACAGGTCGCGTCGCTGCCATTCAAAATCACACTGGGGCCTCACAACGTTGTGCTCAGCAAAAAACCCACAAGTGACAGCTGATTTTCCAAAAATAAATGCCTAAACGATTGTCACTACACGGAATGTCACTGTGGCCACGAAAACAGCGTCAAAGATCCCCAAAACGCGTAGGACTCTGGTAGATAAGCGTGCTGGAGTACCGATACCAAATGCACCAGAAGCCCCAAGAATCGTGTCGGGGTCCAAAGATATCGCGCAGGAGGCGTGTAAAAAGAACTCGACAGAAAAACAAAGAAGCCCACTGGGACTCATCGAATCGGTCCGACTACCGGAAACTTCGGAATAGACCCGAAAGAAAGATTACGAATGGCCTTTTCTACTCTGAATGGTGTCATCGGCTAAAAAGCACGTTGGGTAGCCGCAGTGGCTTAAGAAAGATGTAAATGCCCTCCCCCACCTACTGGATGAGTGGCCTCCCAAATATCGCGTTGGGGTCTTCAAAAATTGCTCTGGGGCCAGATAAATTCGTATTGGGGCTCCCAGAATTCGCGTGGGGGTCTAAATATGTTCAGTGGACATCAAAGCAATTCCGACCAAGCCGAATATTTGCACCGGGACCCACAAAAATCGCGCCGGGGTTCAGCTAAGTACAACGCTTTCCGCAGACCTGCGACGGGCTCCACATATTTCGTGCTTTGGACCCAAGATTGTCGTCGATAATCCCAAAGATTCTGGTCCAGGCATCAAAAATTCCCCTCAGGAATCCCCAAAAGTGGCGTTTATGGCCCCAAAATAAGCAGGGCTTCGCCCAAAAATCGCATTGAGACCCGACAAAAACCAAGCCGGAACTCTCCAAAACATACGGGGAGATCCTAAAAATAAATTCCCAAGCCAGGAAAATCGTTCTGGAGCCCCAGACGTACTACGAGATGCTTTACAAAAATATCGTACAGCTCCGGAAAAAAGCGCACCGCAGCTCGGAAGATCGCGGCGGGACACAATAATATTGCGCCAGGGGCCCGAAATATCCGACGAGGCCTCGGACTTTGAAACACCCACACTGGACGGAGTTAAGAAGAATCTGTCCACATCTCGGATTATTGTTGATACCCTAAAAATACACCCAAACAAATTTAAAATATGAAAAACGGAAATCGGCGAAAAACCTTTCGAGTTAGAAGCCGTCAAAATCAAAACATCTCGCAGCGCCAGACCACAAAACTCGGTGCTGATGCGCTTCCCGTACATCGGCGAAACTGAAGTGTCCTTTGCAATATTGGCGATTTGTTTGATGTATATTGTTCCGCTATGTAGCTTCCAGGTCATGTTAGATCACCGATGTCCAGTCAGGTCAAGTTTCATGATAAGTCCCTGGAACCAAACTTGGTCAACTGGAAGGTTGCCATGAACGGAAATGACTGTCGTGTGATTCATGCTATCTTGTAAGTTACTTCCTGCACATCATGACAACTTATGTTTTTGTCATTGTGAACCTTTCAGGATCGCTAAGCGTTTCCGTATTTCATTCATGTACTTCAGACCTTTCTCCGTGAAGCCGATTCTGTAGGGTCGCCCGCCCGACCAGACGGCTGGGCGACCCGGTTCTGGGGACTGAAACCGGTAACTTGCCTCATAAAGTGCTGATATATGGGTAACGTCAGGTCAGATGTCGCATCTATCATCTGCATTGCATCATTGGTCATGTCCATAGCATAAATGAAGATCATTTTGGAGCATTTAAGCAAAATCGAGCGATCCATAACAATGTCAAACAAAGCCACGCAAAACAAGCAAAATGTAACATATTTGACCTGATTTGACGTTGAAGATATTGACGAAAGGTCATGACGAAAGGTCATTTTCCACACAATTGTGTTCACCACAGTATCCATTCGCCCTGAAAGTTTCGTTACTCTAGCTTTAATAGAAGCCGATATCTTAGGAAGGACGAATTTCGCCGCCCTTCCTCCAGTGCACGTAATTTTCATAGGACATCCCGGGCGTTCAGCCCCCAAAAACTGGCGTCTGGTTCCCTGAAATCATGCACCTTCGTCCAAAAAGTCGCCCTGGTAGCTCGAGAAATCATACCGGATTCCAAAAATCGTGGTGGGGTTCCGAAAATGTGCATCAGGAGCCTTATATAAACACGGCAGAATCCTAAGAGCATAACGGGAAGCCGAAAATGCAAAGCCCATCCAAAGCGTGCCAAGTCTCTCAAAAAGCGGCGGGGCTTTAAAACGTCCATTGCAGCTCTAAATAACCACACCGGGAGCTCTAAAAAAAAATACGACAGAGGTTCTCAAAGCACACCGGTGCCATGAGACTGCATGGATTCCTCAAAAATCGAATTTGCCCTACAAAAGGGACATTGTCCTAAGAATTAACAAAAAGACAGGGCATTGAATAAACGCAACAATGTCTTCGAAAACGCGCCGGCACTTCAAAAATACCATAGGTTCACGAAAAGCAACAAAACTTTTAAAAAGAGTCAGAGTCTTACAAATATGGCAGTCCCTTAGCAAAAACTGGCTGGAGCAATAAAACTCATCCATAGACGAAGGAAAACGCAACGGGTCCTAAAAACGCCAGCTTGGGCCTCGGTTCGGTCTGTAGCCCATCTGGGAGCGTATTTAACCAAAAAGATGAGGTGCATCACAGCTCAGCGGGTATTGAGATATGCTAAGCACGAGAAAACGTGGGAAGAAGATAACTATTCATCGAATTGAATTATTCAGATTTTCCTAGCGAAGCCCCTATGTTAGGCATTCCAAACATCAAATATGGCAAAAGGCTATCATGTGACACCAATTAGCAAAACTTAGAAAACCCAGCATAAACTGAAGAATCGCACGAAGTGTAGCGAATGCGCTGAATGTGCATGGTTGGTGCTCACGTGCACGAATATTGGCGTTTTGGCGACCGGGAGTTATTCATTGCAATCCCTGAAAGCTGAAAATTGTACCTTAATTTATTCGTACGGGTGTTGTGCCATAAGTGTGAGGTCATTTATCATATAATTATAAAAGAAAAACCTTCGAAAGGGATGGGTAGTTAGGGTTGAAATCCGGTGACTCAGAAACCATGGTGATAGATTGGAACCCCTTCATAGGGCAATTAAGTTGGCCACTAATTATTCGATTAAAAAACAAAAGCAAAAAATGGCGCTTTGAGAAAGTGGGGACAAGTAGCACAGGGGCAAGTTGCTCGTCTCACAATCGAAAGGTTGTGGGTTTGAGTCTCACGTGTCGCCACTCTTCGCACGCCACCGATCGGCGTGAGAGATTGGCGACGCTACATGGCTCAACGGTCAACGTGTCGTGAAACCAATAACCAACCAACCTTTGAGAAAGTGGTCCAAATCCGGGGAACTTTCAAAAATGAAGGTAGGTATGTGAATGAAGGTATCCCACTCTAAATCCGCTCCCTCCCCCTGGCGCAAATCCTAGGTACGTCACTGTTTGCCATGACTTACAAACGAGCAGTGCTACGACAGCGCACCTATGCAGCCCACTGACGACCGGACGGTTTAAATGTGAAATCGCGGCTGGTGACTTTATCGCCAGAAGTCAATCGGCGTGGGAGGTCGGAAGGCATTTTCCATAAGAAGGCATAAGAAGGACGACCGGCGCGGCTGTGATTGACGACCAGATGCTCACCAGCCGGTTGTGCAGCCATTGTACCGGGAGTGGAGTGACCGCTACCAGCTGGACTTCTGCAGCAGCATCTATCGTGAGCATATGACGTCACAAACGTGCGCATCAGGTATTCTACAAGCTATTGATGGCTGGGCGCTGGAGATGAAGGAAGGTCTTGCAAGGTGTCTATATTTTATTGGTCATTTCGGCTTGACAGGCTTAGCATAGCAAAGTTAATATTATATTTGGACTTAGTCACCTGCAAATTTGCTTATGGTTCATCCCAATTTATGGCGTGATCGGAGAGGTGGGAGGGATGGGGGATGTGCTCCTGCAAATTTCCAAAGGACCATCAGACCAGGCGTGCTACGACAATTTCCTGTTTTACCTGATGGAGCCAGTAGCATCACCTGGAGAGAATGCAGCCAACCGCTGACAAGCACATAAAAATGGTGATTTATTACAGGCTGGTTCCTCGCACGAAACAATGGGCTATCCCGCGGAACGTTTCCTGCCACAATAAGTGCGCTCAAAAGACAATGCAAAAAAATCACCAGAGTCCCATTAAATACGAACTCCACGTCCGTAAATAACGGTCGCGACTACCAACCAGCATTAACATAAGGAGCGGCTACATGACTCTTGGATTATGCCAAACCTGGCTGGCCTGCTCTTCTGCTTGACTTCAATATCGTCTTCCTACCACGAATTAGTATCTGGTCAATAAAATCTTAACTTGCATCGCGCACAGCTCATACTTTTTCCATGATTTATCGAAGATTGTCTAGCCTCACTGTGTGCTTGCTCATTGATGTTGCACTTGTTTTCTCTGTGCTGGCAAGTTATTTGTCTGTGATATAACACAGCGTATTGTACCCGCTCACTGCCCACTACCCACACTACCCGCATTATCCGCACTATTCACTTCCCGCTCGACAGGAATGGTTATAACCGTCTGATGCATTTCAACTAGTATTGACGAAAGCTAAGCAAGTGCTAGTAGGTTTACCAGTTGTATTGCTTCAGTTTAGCGAGTGACTTCGAATTTCGTTTCCTCGTTGGATTGCTCGGAATTATATGCGTGCCTCATATGGACTTAATTAAACGATCCGGCTTGTTACCTAAATATAGTGGACCGACATACACGCACGAGCATAGGCATGCATGTCCAGTGCGACCTTCTAAATTAGCATGAGCTTGGACTATGCCGATAACCTCGAGATGACATTATTACATCCGCGAATATTACTCATTCTGGCTTCAACTGTCCAGGAACCCCTTTCCCACCCCACCCAGACACTCACTCTCCATAGTACAGGAGTCGCACCATCGCCGAGCTGCCTTCATCTGCCGCCCTGGCAACCGAGACCGCGGCCGTGGAAGGGGTCGGCCTTGCTAACGGTGCCGCAGCACATCCCCGGACTGGCGGCGGCCTCTCCACAACAGTCACGCGCACCGCCACGTCACGTGCCAGACTGCCTGTTGGCGGGCTGTGCCGCCGCCGGTGCGGCTGCCACCACTGGGTGATCCAACACACAACAGCGGCCACGTGCTCCGCTTCCGTAGTGGCCGACCGTGGGAACCGGGCGGCGGTGCTTACCGCTCACCAACCCGAGCAACGTTTATCAATACCAGAGCCGGGAGATGCACGAGCTGCATTGACATGCACGCTGCACTGGCGACGGAGCCAAGCGAACAAGGCGAATGTTTGTCTGGCTGATGCTGTGTCGTTGTCACGGTGCTCTTGAAGTTCCATTTGCAGCGGCCGGCCAAGCTGCATGTGTCAAGGCCAAGCCCTGTTTGGGGTAGGCGGGACCTGACAGCAGAGGTAACTCCATCGGTGAAGTTCCTCTTCCACCCTTCCTTGGTGACCTGTGGCATTGTCCGTTTCCTCCGCCGACGCCTGCATTGGGACAAGTCAATGCTGGGGGAGGGGGCCCTCCACTGTGCCTCTGCTCTGACCGGAAGCGGCGCCGACTGTATGCTGAATCATGCATGATGCTCGCAAGGTTGACAGGCACGACCTGGGTGTGTAGTCGTGACCCGAGATTATTTACGGCCGGTCACCGGAAGCTTTTTTTTTGCCAACGCCCGAACAGATGGCCGAAGGGTCACCCGTCCCCACGCCACCCTATAATTGATTGAGAGCCCTGCAGCAAACATGCATCGGTTGCCTGACATCGGATAGGCTTAGTGTTTATCAGAGACAGCTTTAGTGCTCACAACAGGACGCGGACAATGAAAGCAAATGTTACGATATCAATCAAACTTTCGGTGGGATGTTGTTGCTAGGGACCATGCGTTTGCTTCAGCGTACTGGAATAGAAAGAACTAGATGTATATAATTATTTGTCAACTAAGTGTAGTGGATTTGACCTTCTAGAGGATTAGTTGTGATCACTAGGCAACAGAGCGCGGCAGTACGCTGCCGTCTGGAATGGTTGATGATACGTATGTTGCGTATGTTTTGGCAACGAACAATGGCTAGGCAATGTCAGATCATCGAGAGGTGATGTAATTTCTGAAGGAATCCTTGGTGCATTCTTGCAGAAATAATAGTTCTTGCTTCTTTACCGTAGTTTATTTGTTCCGATGATTCCAATATGTTGCTGCTAGATGCTTTCAGATTATTCAATCGCCTCTGTGGTCATTTAAGGAAGAGTATAGATCAATTACCTCAGTTGGCTTTGGATGGCCTTCATGGCCGAAAACACTTCATGATATTTTTACACTTTGGTTTGGTTTCAGGAGTGTTTTTAGCCTTTTGAACTACGAATTCAATATTCACAAGTTTTGCAGATCGTGGTGTTGCCAAGAAGTAAGCATTAGTGATAAGTGCAATTATTTGAATTATTTGGCACGATAACTGGTGAAAAAAACGGACATGGTGAGGTATGCTTATCAGCTAAATTTACAATGTGCTCACTATTTTGTGACTTTATCTGACAGAGAAACCATGCACTGAACGCGGAACGTATCCGATGAATGATCTTTCGGGACATTTTACCTTTGACTTGCCCTGGAGAATACTGGTTGCTAAACAGCTAAAACAAGTCGGATAGTATTGGACTCGTCTTGCAGCGTAGCAAGCCCCTCCGATGGAAAGCTAGTAGCATGCTTTTGGCTCCCGATCATTGAAGCTTACTAGATATATCTGATCCACATTACTCGATAGCTCGCATTGAGCACCCAATGATTGGACCCAGTCGATGTAGACATGCATGACCTGCAGTTCTAAGCTTTGCAATGTCACGTGTGTGAGAGTAGGCAGAGCATGAATAATTGACACGTCAGGGTTGCTAGGAAACCGCAAGTATGGTCATAAATATTCCAGGCAGTTACGATAATCTGCGCGTGCAGGCCATTATCGTTGATGTTAATCCGAAATGTACCCGAAGTGAAGATCTCGCTGCATCTTTCTGGAGACAGACGCTTCCCGTGGGAGCTTCTGATTGCCTCAGGAATCTCACAGCTCTCACTTCTAGATACCGGGAATTTTGCACGCCTGCCAACCAGGTGTAATCCGATTGCTTGAAAGCGTTCAATGTGGGTTTTACAGTCGCAGTTTATTGCTGAGTTTCACGGGTGCTAGATGCTCACGTTCTGGTCGAAGCGCCCTTAAACTCAAATAACAAACTAACCTTATTGCTGAGTTTGCAGAAATATTTCAAGTTACATGTAACCGTAAAGTTGAGACTGTGAACATGGAAGCAACAGTGTATTTCAGCCTGGCACAAGTTACATTCAGCCTTCTGATACAATTGACCTTCACTTTGGCGTGCTTAGAACAGCCGAATCGAATACAGGTTTTCCCAAGAACGTACAGTTAAGCATCGCACATGGATACGCTTTGCTCATGTGTTGTGGTAAGTTGTTGTGGCAAGCCGGGGCCGACTGCATGGCGCTAAAAAACAGGTCTTGAATGAGTACTGGCAGGCTTCAGACAGCGAAAGATGATCGATGGGACATACCAACTATCTGATAAGGTTGGAGCTGAGGACGGTGCATTCGTTGGCAATACCTGATGTATTAAATGGATGCCTAAGGAGAAATTGTGCCAAATAAGTAAATAGATAATGTGCCGGTGACGAAACAATAGCCAATTCAGCTACAGATACCATCCCGACTTTGACATATCATTACAAACTGACAACATGTAACAGCGGACGTCACAATTGCGATTGTTGTCAAACCACGATCTAGATAGCACACGAACTGTTAACCCGCGCAGTCTCGTGGGTGGGGGGTCTCGTTGACGACCACCCTAAGATTTTCCGCGGACAGTGAAAGAGCAGCGTGCGGCAGCGCGTCGAAATTTGGCACGCCTTTTTCCACATCAATTTGGCATGTTAGTCAAAATGTTTAAGTCAGGTCATCTAGGGTCAACGAGTTAGTCAAGGTCAAGTGAGGTCACGTCCAAGAAAGCTCAACCAGTCGTCACGCTTTAACAGATAAAGAGATTTGAATGAAACTTTCGGCATTTGCCTATTTTTAGGGATGGAATAAACCGCACCAGAGGAATTTTTGATTATTTCCGCTTTTGATTACTTATTAGTTTTGTATATTCGCAAATGAGAGTTAAAATCGAAGATTCTGGCTAAAGTGAGCATTTTTCATTGGGGGAAGTTGACTTGGAACAATATTTTTCGGTCCGCTCTACCCATTAGAAAAGGAAAAATAAAGAAAACTTGAAAACTCAAAATACTGAAGTTAAAGAAAAATATTTTTGGGTGCCCAAAAATGTTACGGTCCTAGTCGATTTCGCTTCCTTTTCTGATTCCAAATATTTTCTTCTTCAAATATCACTCAAAATGAACTCCTCAGAGCCACACACATGATGTAAGCCGTGAAGATCTAGGACGTCACTTTTTGGGGATTTTTTTTCGTGGTTGTGGAGGTGGTTTTTTCGGCCCTACTCGTTGACTGTTTTCTGATGACATCTATTGCTTTTTCGTGCGACGCCTATTTTTGAGATTAGAGAGGGTCCCTGTCGACCCTCCCCGAGACGGGGTGTGAGGATATGACCGGAAAAACGGGGAGAGTTAAGAAAAAGAAATGCAAGTCGAGCTGGGAAATTTCGACATTGATGGTAACGATAGATTTTAGCAATACACATTTGCAACATTACCTTTGGGTACATGCACTTTTGAATCTTACGCAGATGGTAGTAAAGATGAAAAGAAATCGGCTGCTGCTCTGACCTACGTCATGCATCTGAGCAAGCTATTTCAAAGATATTGTGCATACCACTGCAGCATACAGCAACCATGTCATGATCTAAAATGCCGCTGGCCAATTCGGAGTAGATTTCACATTAGCATGAATATGCTTGTACATTAGCTGACTGTCTGGCACTATCCAAAGCGACATGGCTTCCATTTCTTCACTATATTGCGTTCTCGGCTAACTGATTTTCTGCCAAATGCTTCAAAGTATTCAAAGTAGTATTCAAAGACCCCATGGCTATGTATGTAGACTATCTCCGAAATACATAGCAGTCTCTCCTGCATGGGTGGTGCGTCTGCCGAGGCCTGCCGTATTCTCTCTGGAGGAGGCTGCCAAATGGCCAGCCGGCTGGGTTCGGCGGCAGCTACATCCACTAGCAGGCCCTGCCAGCTAAGTCTATGTCAAGGCGAGCGGCCAGGCATGTGGCCGACGGTTCGGCAAATTTACTACACCCGCCCGACGAACCACCGCCGGCCGCAGCACCCACCCCTGCGTGACGTCAGCAATGGGCAGGAGGCGCGGCCGAGCGCCGAGGAAGCGTCCGTGGGGTAGCGGAGGTTGGCTAGCGGTCAATGGGGTAGCGAAGGTCGGCTGGTAGTCCATGGCATGACAGAGGTCAGCTGGCAGTCCATGGGGTGGCAGAGATCGGCTGGTAGTCCATGGGATGACAGAGGTCAGCTGGCAGTCCATGGGGTGGCGGAGGTCGGCTGGCGGTCCATGGTCCATGGGTGGCAGAGGTCGGCTGGTGTTCCATGGTCCATGGGTGGCAGAGGTCGGCTGGTGGTCCATGGGGGAAACAGAGGTCGGCTGGTGGTCCGCGGGGTGGTGGAGGTCGGCTGGCGGCCCACGGGGTGGCGGAGGTCGGTTGGCAGTCCATGGGATGACAGAGGTCGGCTGGCGGCCCACGGGGTGGCGGATGTCCGCTGGCGGTCCATGCCGACACCGAGGCAAGTTGGCTCGGGTTGCGTTAGCTGCCGGATGCCTGAGCGATGTGGCGGTCGTCCTCATGCTGAGGTTGATGTCCAGGGATGTTGGGTGGTGGAAGTATAGTGGCGGGCGGTGCGGAGGCGTCGCTGACATTTGCATCGACTGGTGTGCCCTCCTCCCATCTCCATTGTGTCGATCATGGTCCAGGTCTGAATCTAAGAGCGATCGATGAAGCGTCTTTGTTGCGCATGGAGTGACCAGATGGAGTGGCCAGGCATGGAGTGATTAGATGTGGAGTGACCAGGCATGTAGTGGCCAGGCATGAAGTGACCAGGCATGGAGTGACCAGGCATGGAATGATCAGGCATGGAGTGACCAGGCATGGAGTGACTAGGCATGGAGTGGCCAGGCATGGAGTGACCAGGCATGGAGTGACCAGGCATGGAGTGACCAGACATGGAGTGACCAGGCATGGAGTGACCAGGCATGGAGTGACCAGGCATTGGGTGACTGAGCGTGGAGTGACAAGACATGGAGTGACGACGTGGAGTGGGGTGTCGAGATTAGCCTGCCCTCTTTTCATCCTCTTAGTGAGCAAAATATGCGTCAATATACCCTGATCTCTATTATCCATGTCCATGTCCATGTTCATGTCAAAAGTAAGTGCTCATAGTCGGGAGAGACGTCATTTGGCGGCAAGCTTTTGTTCGCTTCGGGCTGGTGCTCTTCGTCACGTTAGAAAGCCCATGCAGTGATTGCGATCAATCTAAATAAAGTCAGGCCAGGTCAGATCAACATGCTGTAATATGTCATTTTAAAGTGGAACCTGTCTTAGCCCACTACGGCCAGCATGCAGCCGCTGCTCTCGTCCTTTATCGCGAGAGCTTGTGTGATTCACCGTGCATTCAGAAATTGTCTCTCTAACTATAATAGTTTAATGCTTCTTGATCAGGCACTGAGATACGACACTTTCATGGTGGGTCCATATTGGTGGCCTCCACTGATTACGATGCAGTACCGCGTGGCATGCTGTTGATGCCTCTCGTGATTGATGGGTGGACCGGTGCAGACTTCAGCGGAGATTTAGAACTCAGGAACAACTATGCCAGCTGTTTTTCGTGGTAGCGGCCTAAGGTTCTTTATGCACCTGCTTAATCCCTCTTGAAAGTGGCTGGCCAAAATTGGACTTCATGTCATTACCAATTCACATTATTCTGCCGATTAATCCTGGCAGCGTGCGTCAGGAATGTAGGTTATTACTGAGAGCTAGGTTGAGGTTTAGTTCCGTGATCCAAAAAGCAGTGCATCACGAAGGACAACTGAAAACACTAAGGTTTGAATGATGATGTATATATATATATATATATATATATATATATATATATAATATATAATATATATGATATATATATATATATTATGGAAAATAGATGCCAAAAGCACTTACGAAACAACCAGAACTATTTAAGTCACCTATTAATTTTCGGAAATGCCAAATATATATTAAAAGTTTCGTGTGTGCCGCCAGAACAAGCGGTGCGATAAGCTGTTTTAGCTTCGCTATGCTTCCGACGAGCACATGAAAGCTTATACAGTTGCATTTCAAAACGGGATCTGAACCACTTTCAACAGTCTTAGGTCTCTCTTCTCTGCAAGAGAAATATGTGGGCATATATCACGGGGATGTGAAGAGAACATGCGTACTTTGAAACTAAGTTGAACGAGCATTACGAACATCGTCCAGGTGTCGCATGCGACGGAAGGCTGACACGGCCAACAGGAAGCTAACAGGAATACACACATATATATATATATATATATATATATATATATATATATATATATATATATATATATATACGAACGAAGGCCAAGCATATCAGGTGTCCATTGTGATAACGTAGATAAACATTGGTGACGCGCGTGAGAATACTAATGCAGGTGCAAGTACACGCCAGATGAATTTGAGCTTGAGAATACTAATGCAGGTACGACCTACGAATACCAAGCTGCAGCACCAACCGACAATTACATCCAAATTAGAGACTTGTTTGTGAACCGGCATCTCAGTCGCCCACAGTGCAAGGTGCCGGTACCGATCATGTCGTGGTTTTCAGCGGCGCAAAAGGCAGAGCTGGACACATTGTCCCAGCTGGCGGAGCTGGAAACATTGTCTCAGCTGGCAGAGCTGAACACATTGTCCCAGCTGACGGAGCTGGACACATTGTCCCAGCTGGCAGAGCTGAACACATTGTCCCAGCTGGTGGAGCTGGACACATTGTCCCAGCTAGCACAACTGGACACACTATCCCAGCTGGCGGAGCTGGACACATTGTCCCAGCTGGCGGAGCTGGGCACATTATCCCAGCTGGCAGCCGACCTCGCTGCAGTCAGCTGAGCGCGATATGTGGCACAGTGCAACGCTTCACATCGTGGCCTTCTCTCCCGGCTGGCACAGAACGAGGTCCAGCTGGGATGGAATGGACCAAGATACTAATGGTCTTCAATCAGTGTGTCAGATGAGGCAACGAGGGGCTGGATTACGGACCGTGGCGCGATGTAAAGTGCCAGGGAAATTTATATGCACGCTGACTGGTGCATTGCGTAAGTTCAGCTGGTGTACGCGGCAGCGGATTAACACCCTGCTGATGCCATGTATCCGCTGTAATCGCCCCTAATCAGAATTCATTACGAAAAATCCAGCCGGTTGGGTGTGATAACCAGTATACTACACCATCATACCGCCCATTGTATTATGGCATTGCGGTGTTATGGCATTAAATGCAAAAGTCATCCCTCATAACAAGACCATGGCCCTCTCAATATTAGCACATGCCGTCGAGCAACAGCGTCCAGTCAAATAGGGATGCAAGTCTACGTTTGCTGTCCCATGCTACGTTATGTCCGCCTATGCTGGGGCCACCTTCAGAGGGAAACTCGTCAAGCGTATTCTCGGACACCCTACATTTCCACCCTACTAGCCATCGCTCGTGCTTCGTTCAACAAGGTGGATTACTGATTGCAAATCAGCTGTGCACCGTCTTCGTATTATGCAGCCAGTATTTTGTTGATGGACCCGATGTCCTTTCGATACACGAACGCTAAGTCTTTTTTATAGATGGCCATGAAAAGTGGTGAACGTGGGATAAAAGATAATCAAGAGTAGATGATATGCAAGCATGCAATGCACGAAGCACTCCGCAGATAGAGTCACGCGACTCTGATCAGATGCGGAGCCAAGACCCTCCCATCCTGGTGGCAACCACACATACACGAGGTCAAACGATAACTTTTGATATTTTCAGCACGCAAAGCCCTATATTTTCGGAACCTAAATTCAAGAAGGCTTTCGTTAGGAATATTTTTGGTCGAGTTCCCTTAAGGAAACCCTTGCTGCGTCATTGATTCTGAAACAAGTATCCAACTAACCGAGTCTCCCGGGATAACAGATCAACACAAGATATGCCTAAAGGGACGGAGTTTTTCCATAAAGACATAAAGACATAAAAGATTAGTGCAACTATGAGCCACAAGGGCCCTTCTTGGTTGTACTCTGTACACTGAACCAGTTGCCCACCAAATCTGTCAATCAGCCCTCCCTGTAATACTGAAAAGCAAGCCCTCTATTCTTATAATGATTGTCTATGCTGTTTTTAAAGATGTTCAATGTGCTGCTACTGACGATGTTTTCTGGCAGCTGGTTCCAGTGTTCCACTACCCTGTTGGTGAAGAAAGTTTGCCTTAACCTTGTTCTGCTGTGGTTAACTTTAATTTTGAATTTATGACCTCTAATTGCATCATTTCTGTTAAATTCAAACATTTCCCCAAGGTATCCCCTCTCCAGACCATTGACAAATTTAAAGACCTCGATGAGATCTCCTCTCAGCCTTCTATATCTAAGTGAAAACATATTCAATGTGAAGCTTGGACAATTGTCGTCTCATCCAATGAAAACATATCCAATGTGAAGCTTGGACAATTGTCGACTACCCAGCAAGAATGTTTGCTTCTAGTGGATGCTGTCAAGTCAGCCTTTGTTGTTTCGTCGAATCACCTTCTCTGAGTGAACATGTACTGAGTCGTTGGGATTTTTGCTTGACGTGAGTGTCTTCCAGTAACTGCCGTGCATATGTAGGTGTGCATGTGTGTATATGTGTATGTGTGTATGTATGTATGTATGTGAGAGAGTGCGTGTGTGTTTGTGGAAGGGGAGATAGAGAGAGATAGAGATAGAGATAGAGATAGAGATAGAGATAGAGATAGAGATAGAGATAGAGATAGAGATAGAGATAGAGATAGAGATAGAGATAGAGATAGATATAGAGATAGAGATAGAGATAGAGATAGAGATAGAGATAGAGATAGAGATAGAGATAGATATAGAGATAGAGATAGAGATAGAGATAGAGATAGAGATAGAGATAGAGATAGAGATAGAGATAGAGATAGAGATAGATATAGAGATAGAGAAGAAATAGTGATAGAGATGGAGATGGAGATAAAGATGGAGATAGAGATAGAGATAGAAATAGAGATAGAGAGAGAGAGAGAGAGAGAGAGAGAGAGAGAGAGAGAGAGAGAGAGGGAGAGAGAGATGCTGGAAAAAGAACACGTATGTTCCCACCAATATCTCAGAATATACTAGAACTAGCACGGCGTTATGTGGTTAGTGGTGATCATTGGCCATAGTTAGCATCAGATGAATGTCTAGACCGCCAGCACTTCGAGCTACTTTGATCCGTTCTGGTGAAGTAACTGAATCACATGCATATATTGGTATCTAATCTATCGGCCTGAGGTATTGCTGGACCTCTTGCTTGGAAAGCTAGATGTCACCGGTCTTGCTGGAATTATGCTATGCAGTTCCTGTAATGTCACGTGATATTTGCAGCACTAGGGAAATGTTACGACTCTTCAGTCACATCATCCGGACGCTAGCAGAAGACGATTTGTCCGAACGAATTGGTAAGTAGCTGCCTCTACTTTGGGAGCTTTCGTTTCGCCATCTGTGGTAGGTCATACTAATTGCAGTGCCCTTCCCAGCATATGTGCCAATGTGTTATAACCATAGATGTGCTTTGACGATAGGAAGGCGTGCGCGATTTTCGCGTCATAGACACGACAACTGAGAAGGAAGTGCTCGACGCACAGGAATGTTGTTGCAAAGCACTCTATAGTAGCGGCTGTTAACTTTGGTGCAAAATGAACTGAATTTGATAGGTATCTCAGCATTTCAGCGGCATCACATCAATGTGCATACAATCTTATCGCTGCACACTGAGCAACAAACTGCGAAGCAAATCGAAAGCCGTAGTTAGCTTAAAACCGGAAGAGATGCAAAGTGCCATTATCAAGCGCAGCTGGGAGATAAAAACGTATTTGACTCCTGCATACATTTTGCCGACAAGACCGTGAAGGGTGGCCAAACACCTCAAATTATCTGGAAAGTACAATATCCGGAATTATGCTACGTAGTCAGTTCCAAGCAATTAAAAAAAATCAGATATAAGCCACAAGTCTGACATATTTACCTACTTACCGAAACGGAGGATGGCATGCTCACCAACTCACCGAAACGGAGGATGGCATGCCCACCTACTCACCGAAACGAGGGCCGACCCGCTGGCCTACTCACCCCCAGACGGCGGACAACCCCCACCTACTCACAGAGGCAGACCGGCTCGCCGTTGCTGACGTTGATGATGCACGTGGCGTTCCCGGCGCAGACGACGTCGGCGCAGGGCAGTCCGAGCTCGAGCGGCTCGGCGGCGACTGCGGCGCGCACCAGACAGGCGGTCAGCAGGGTGGCCCACATGCTGACCAGGCGGGTGGCTAGGGGGCTCCGATTGGCACCGGCGACGGACAGCGTCTGGCCGGCGCAGCGGCGGGCCGCCGGCCGCCCTCGCCGCGCCCGTGTCACCTTGGCGCGGCGCGAGCCGGCCAGTTCGGCGAACGGGGATCAGCGCCGGATGAGACACCACGCGTCGGGGACGTCTCGTCGCGGGTGCGCCCGCTTCGGCTCCCGCGACAGTCGCCGGTCCCTCCGGGAAGGTGGCGACGCCTCCGGCGACCAAGACCCGAAACGCTTCCGGACACGGTTTGCGCTCCTCGGTGGGGGAAACAATACTTCCGGTGGACGGAGGTCGGATAACCAGTCGATGGACTGTGGAGTGGATTGTGTCCTGCGAGGTGCTCGACGCGAGTTCCCCAACGGTTGAGGGCGTTGTCGGTCAGACACACGACTATACCGACGCTCCAGGGGAGGAATATCTAGGAGCTATCATGAAGAGCACATGTCTGGAGGAACGCCTCTGGCTGAACTATTCGTGGGAGGGTGCACTCGGGCCTCCCCGGACGGGTGTCTGTTCTTCCAAGTGGCGCCTTTTTCTCTCAGAGGGGCGCATCTGGCTGAACAATTCAATGGTCGGGTGCACACGAGCCCTCCCAGAGCGCTTCCTCTCCCGGACGGGGAGGCACCAACTTCTCATCGGTGGGTGCACATGCCCCCAGTGCTCCCTTGTATCCGCCCCTGCGACGTTCATGGCGCCAATGGGCGGCGTCCGTAGGGGACACCGGTGCAGCATGGAAATGCATGACCTCCACATGCGCCGCTCACGAGGTGAAGGTCTATGTCTCAGTGCTGACGGGATAACGACGGTCAGCGAATGGATCGCCTGGCATTAATTGCGGCGGAATCCAGTAAGGAATGAGAAGCTGCGAACGAGGCATTCAGCAGCATCCGGGCGCGTGATTTGGCAAGCCTTGAAGTCCAGGTAGTCGTGCGATCCAGCACCTGCTGCAAAATGTAGGCGGACGGTGGCCTAGCGATGTACCAGACGGTGCGACCTTGCCAAATTGCCCGGCCACAATTAACATTTCTCATCCAAGCCATCGATCTATTAAGCCGGCATCGACCAACCGCCAAGCATCCCCCGATCTTTGACCGACTAGCGATGAAATATAGCGTGCTAAAGCCTGTAAATTAAGGCCGAGTCTTGGGTGAAGGTCACGATGAGGTCAGGATATGTGGGGCAAAGGTCATGCCTGGCGTTTATTGTCCAAGAGATGCATGATCTACTGGTTTGACCTGTACTGGCTGATGAGCAGGAAGCATAAAGGCTCACTATAATGCCTCAATAGGTGCGTAAATATAGACACTTGGTGGTTGCTGGGGAATGCTCAAATTCAGCATATGCAGATTATAACAGATGTGGCCAGTAGTGGCATATTGTAGCCCATAATGGGCTACGATATGCCCATTGTTTCCTTCATAATGGGCTACCAATTGTCTAGGAAATTTAATTTGAAGCGTTCTTACCCAGTATAAACTTGATACATACCGTGTATTGCAATTCCTGAATTACGTACAGACAATTATGTGGCTCAGTTTTTTTTAGAGCGCTGGCCTGCACTGGTCTCCCCTGTCCTGGTAACACAGGGTTCGAGTCGCTTCGCGCGCTCGCATTTAACCCCTGGCCGGGAGTGTCAGTTGGTAGCGGACCCAATAAGGCCGGGGACGAGCTACCGGGCGGCCGAGTCGGTGCATTGACGGCACGTTAAACTTTTGATAAAAATTCTGCCCTTGAGCTGGAATTCATGGATCGGGTGGAGGGGCTAGGGTTCACGCAACAATCTCTGCTTAGCATTAGAACCCTGGTTCCTAAAGCCACCCCAGCAACAATTCGGATTATTTTCTTTTTAATTATAAGGTGAACCTAGATGAACTATATGTATTGAGGCATAACTGAACGGCGAAGTTTCTCTTCCAGTCGGTTCAGAAAATATAATCAAGGGAATTATTCAGTCCCATTACACAACGAGAGTAAGTGCAGTGCCCTTGATCTTCAATTATGATGCATAGTGAAGAAGTAGTTTTCCATTTATCTTTCTCACCTGTTTTATGATATACCAGAAAGGACGAAAGCTCGTGTTACTAAAACCTTTGGATAGATGATGTCTGTAAGGTTTATAGCGTGCCACAGATCATTCCAATATAACTTAAGCTTAATCCTGGCGATACGGGATCAAATTGCTCGTGCAGTTTTTCTCAGCGAACTCCTAAACCTTTCACGATGTTAATTTAATGTTCGGCATTCCGTCTGAAAATTTATGAGTGCAAATTAGTGTGTCCCACTTTTCAAGAACTTTTTCGAGGACGTTCGTTCCAGAATATTCTCATTCTTCGATGCAATTTGCATCGTAGAAAGGTGTTCCATTTTTGTGACTTTTGGTCAGTGACTTTAATATCCGAGCAGCGGATGAGGTTATCGCCTCATAGTGCCTTCTAGTATGCTGGACATAGGTTCGGCAGTAGTACGTGGGATTACTACTCGTGCCGCCTTTCACCCCTTCTGGCTTGCCAGGCGGTGTGGCTGTTAGCCTCAGAATGGTTGCCGGGGTCGCAGCCACCTTCCTACCGTTCAACTGATGCGTGATCTCCACTGGCCCGACTGAACACGACAGCCGCTGAGTCCATGTACGTAGTGTGATGCATGGTGGACTTGGTGACGGCGTCTGCAACATTCTTGAATTCGACGATGTCCTCGAGTTGCTGCATGTCGTGGTAGTAGGCCAGGTCGCCCGCTGGTGCAGATATTGCCAGCGAAGATCGCAAGAAGTGCGGTGCATGGGACAGTTTGGGAAAACTCATTCGCCCTTATCGCTTGCAGTATATTTAATGACTTGACGAAGCCGATGAATAGCTTCCGAAAATTGCTGGTTGCCTTTTACCAACTAAAATGGCATTCATTGATCAAAAGAAATGGGCTGGTGGCTACGAAAAGCATATGGTTATTTTTGATGAGCACACTTCCCTTGGGAGAGTCCCTACAAATGGCATGGGGTGAAAAATAAGTAGTCTTCCCTCGGAGGGCTTGACAATGCCATGACTGATTAGGTAATGCACTACAATGTGAAGTGAGTGATCACGGTTTGCCTGTAGCAAAACGATATCAAAGCAAACCTTGAAATGACAAGAGACAATAATGATACAAATTATGCAAGGACCAGTAAACAAAATAACAATACTGATAATGGGTAAGTTACACAAAGGAAGCATCTCATGAACATCATATTATTTGACATGCTGCCCAGACATCACAAGCATTCATTCCGGTTTTTTATCGGAAAAGCTCCTGCTGAGCCGCTGGAACATTCCGGCGGACCAGAAGGGCCTGCTGCACGCACGTTGGATCATAAATCTTAGCTTTACTTTCCATTCTAGGAGTTGTCAGAACGGCGACGGCGGCCTACGCTTTTAACACTGAGTAGTGGATGGTCGCGTGCTATTCTTGGAAGTCACGTTTGTTGGCACTCCTGACATTCTTGACAACCACCCAACATAATACTGTTTTCACGAGGCTTTATCTTGATTAGCTTCCTTATTTGGAAGTAGCGCATTGCATTGTTCAGCCTTTGGTTTCAACGTATGGATCAATGCGTTAGTATAGCAATGAAATAACACATGCCTTGCTCCTTGTTCACGGACGACATTGTGAAATTGCCAAAAATCTGACTAGAACTATCGTTCTAGCTCCCAAATATCTTATAGATGAGGCTAACAACGACGACATATTCATGCACGCAGAGACACAGCGAAGGGTCTTCGGTTCCGGAAATTCCCCCTAGCACGGACAAAATATACAAGATCGAACAACACATTTTGAGATTTCACCACTGCAAACCAAAAATGTATGACACGCTTCGCGCGCCGAACGCTTTCTTCGTTGCATTGCATTTTCTATTGGTGAGGTCTTCTCTTTGGAAAACCCCTGCTGCACCATGGAATGCGGGGGCACAGTCAGGGAAGGGGCCGATGGGCAGCATAGTCCTGTTCGCATTCCAGATAAACCCTTCGGCTCCTCTGAAATGTGATGAGTGGTGTGGTGCTTTTTATCGGGGTTGAAGAGTTCCTCTGGGATGATGCACTTACAGAGCTAGAAACAGTACCTGATTGGTGATTGCGAGTCCTTGGGGGCATAGCTCAGAAGGCCAGTGAGCTTGGAAGATCCCACTAGAAGGCCGAAGCCCTCTTTCCTCACAACATCCGGGCTGTTCTCTGTATCCATGACCTGGTGTGGGATATTCTCTTGAGTATAAGTTATAGAAGTATATTCACCTTTTTGCGATTTGTTTGCTGCGTCGTGGCAAAAATTGCAAAAGTTTGATGTTTTAATGCTCTACATGAACGTTTTAATGTGATGTGCTTATCCGTGTACATGTCTGCCACCTGGGACACATATTTTTTGCATTGTGCCTCATATCATCACCACTAGAATTAACTTTCTCCAAGATGGCAGCCTGCAGTGTAGAGCGCGCTCGACCGCGCGTAAGCAGTAGCTAATTTTGCATGCTCATAACTGTCAAAAAGCGCCGATTTGGTGGCGAATGTGATCCTCAAACGTCATTCTAATTACTGATTCGCATTGTATAGAGTTAAGTCAAAGTCATGCTGAGCTATGCACTCTGAAACCTCACTGTCGAAACATCTATACATTCCTAAATTCGATGCCTAATTTCGATGCCTAAATCTCAATGCCTAAATTCGATGCCTAAACCTCAATTCCTAAATTCGATGCCTCATACTTAAACAAATTTTGCAGCTCATCACTACAATACCAGTACAACACGTGAATGTGGGTTGTTTCTGTGACTATGCGGGGAGACATCAGGATAGAAACACGCAGAGCTAGGAACAACGCAGTGGCACATCCAAGCAAGATATGCATGCTACCTCCCCCGGCAAAATCACGTCAAGCCGTGCAAGAATGTGTCAGTGTTCACATCAAACAATGGTTCGGGCCATTCAAGAGTAAATTTATTTATTGGGTCAACCCCACCATGTATGGTCTAGTGCTAACCCGTCCCGTCTCGGTGGGGGTGGGTCTTCAACCGTCCCCCCTCAGGTTTTTCGCAGATATTGAACGAAAGACGCGCGGCAGCGCGCCCAAATTTGGCATACCTTTCCCCACATCAATTTGGCATGCTGATTCATAATTTTTAAGTCAACTAGTTAGTCTAGGTCAAGTGAGGTCACCTCCAAAAAAGTTCAACCAGTTGTCACGCTTTAATGGATACAGATATTTTAATGAAACTTTCAGCGTTTGTTTATCTTTAGGGATACAACAGAAAGTACGAGTGGAATTTGTCCTTTTTTCCGTTTTTGACTACATAATGATTTTGCATATTTGCCTATTGTAATTCGAATTGAGGATCCTGGCTACAGTAAGCATTTTTTATTAGGACAAGTTGAATTCCAACAACGTTTCTCGGTCTGCTCTACCCATTAGGAAAGGAAAATTGAAAGGAAGCTTGAAAACGCTGAATTTTTAAATAAATAAAAAATTTCCATTTTTATTTTGGAGGAAATTGTATGGCCCTGGTCGATTTCGCTATCCCTTTCTGATTCCAATTTTTTTTCCTCAAATATCCCCCAAAATGAACCCCCAGAGCCAAAAACATAACGTAAGTCGTCAAAAGTCGTGAAAATGTACCCCCTGCTGACGTCACTTCCAGTGGGAAGCTGTTCGTTGGGTGGATTCGGACCCTACTCGTCGAGCGCTTTCCGATGACATCTCTTTCGCTTTCGTGCGATGCTTAGTTTGAATTTTAGAGGGGGTTACTACCCCCCCCTCGAGACGGGGTGTGAGGATCTGATCGAAAACACGGCGCTGGTGAGGGGAGCAAGAACTTGGTGGGACCAAATCAAAGATGATGAGGCCCCGGCTCAGGGGCGAAACAAGAAATTGTTATTGGAGACTTGCTTGTAGGGGCGGTATTTCTTCGGAGGGGTGCCACTGCTACAGTAACTGGAGGGGCTTATTTTTTCCTGCCGGAGGGCACTTCGGGCTGAAAACGACTATGGTAAGTGAGAAAAAAAAACGGGAACAACAGCCTTGTCAAGGAGACCCAGAGTCAACTCGGCATTTAACACGCGCCCTGGAGGGCCTCTGAAAATAACGCGCACTGGAAGGGCTGAATTCCGCCCTCCCCCTACGATCTCAGCTCCTATAAAGGCTAGAGCAACTAAATTCGCAGGATGGATGGGCACGATAGTGAAATGTATTGTATGTAAAGTTCATGACCTTAGGTCAATACCTTCAAGGTCAAATGAGGTCAAAACAGAAACATTTTCTGGTTTTGTGTGGATTGGCTTGTCAAGGTTATGGATCGCTGTGGTTGTGTTTAAATGCTTCACAATTGGCATTAATGATGTTTTGAACTACTGATGTTTACACTGAACTACAATTGCATCAAAATTACTAATGATGCAATACACATGCCAGATACGCCATTTGACTTCAGGTCACCTATATAGGAGCACTTTAGCACGTCATTACCTGCTCCAGTTACCGGAACCGGGCTGTCGACCTGACTGCTCCGTTGGAAGGCTCGGCACAATCGTCTTCGCAAATAAAAGAGTGAAATACATGAATAAAGGATGGAAATGCTTAGGCACACAATGACAAACACTAGATTTCGGGATGTATAGGGAGTAACATGTAAAGTGACATCAATCGCATGACAGTCATTTGCATTTATGACACATTCCAGTTGACCAAGTTTGCCTCCATTAGCCTGTCATGAACTTGACCTGACATGACCTCGGCGACCTAACATGACTTTTAAATTATATAGCATAACAATATGCATCAAACAAGTCGCTAGTGTTGTGAAGAACACTTCCCTTTTGCCAATATACGGGAAGCGCATCAGCGCCGACTTTGTGGTCTGGAGCTGCGAATTGTTTTTACTTTAACATGAAAAGTTATCGGCCGATTTTCATTTGTCTTACTTTAAGCAATGCGCCGATAATTTCCAAGTAGGTCCGCAGAAAATGGCGTATATCGGCCGGTACAACATGGAGTTATGTACGAAAAATCGTAGGGGTGGGCGGATTTCGCCATCCCCATCCAGGGCGTGTGTTGACCGTCATGAACATGACCTGACTCGACCTCGGCGACTTGACATGACTTTGAAACAATGTAGCATGACAATGTATGCCAAACAAGTCGCTAGTTTTGCCAAGAATACTTCCTTTTTGCTAAAACACGGGTGGCGCATCAACGCCGATATTTGTGGTCTGGCGCTAATAATTTTATTTTTATTTTAGCGACCTTTAACTAAAAAAATGTTCGGTCGATTTTCATTATTCTTACTTTAACACGCGCCCTGGAGGGGGCGAAATCCGCCCACCCCTCCGGCTTTTCCTACATGACTCCAGATTTTACCGGTCGATATACGCCATTGCTTGTGTACCTGCTTACAAATAACCGGCGCGTTCTTTAAAGTAAGAAAAATGTAAATCGACCGAAGATTTTTGTGTTACTGGTCGCTAAGGTCAAACAATTTTATCAGCGTCAAACCACAAATATCCGCGCTGACGCGCTTCCCGTACATTGGCAAAAAGGAAGTGTTCACGGCAAAACTAGCGAATTGTTTGGTGTACATTGTTATGCTATATTGTTTCAAAGTCATGTCAGGTCACTGAGGTCAAGTCAGGACAAGGTTATGACTGGTTAACACACGCCCTGGAGGGGGATGGCGAAATCCGTCCACCCCTCAGATAATTCGTACATAACTCCATATTGTACATGCTGATATATGCCATTTTTGCGTATCTACTTGGAAATGATCGGCACATTGCTTAAAGTAAGAAAAATTAAAATCGGCCGAGAACTTTTCAAGTTATGGGCCGTTAAAGTAAAAACAATTCGCAGCGCCAGACCACAAAAGTCGGCGCTGATGAGCTTCCCGTATATTGGCAAAAGGGAACTGTTTTTCACAACACTAGCGACTTGTTTGATGCATTTTGTTATCCTATATAATTTAAAAGTCATGTTAGGTCGCCGAGGTCAAGTCAGGTCAAGTTCATGACAGGCTAATAGAACCAAACTTGGTCAACTGGAATGTTGTCAAAATGCAAATGACTCTCATGCAATTGATGTCATTTTACATGCCACTCCCTACACATCCCGGGATTTACTGTTTGTCATTGTGTCCCTGAGCGTTTCCATACTTTATTCATGTATTTCAAGCCTTTCTTTGCGAAGCCGATTGTGCCGATCCGCCCAATGGAGCAGTCGGGTCGGCAGCCCGGTTCCGGAAACTGGAGCAGGTAATGACGTGCTAAAGTGCTCCTATATAGGTGACCTGAGGTCAAATGGCGGATCTTGCATGTGTATTGCTTCATTAGTAATGTTCAAAACATCATTAATGCCAATTGTGAAGCATTTAAATACAATCACAGCGATCCATAACATTGACAAGCCAATCCACGCAAAACCAGAAAATGCTCCTATTTTGACCTCATTTGACCTTGAAGGTAAGGTCATGAAATTTCCACACAATAGAGTTCACTATCGTGCCCATCCACCCTGCGAATTTCGTTGCTCTAGCCTCAGTAGGAACCGAGATCTTAGGGGGGCGGAATCTGCCGCCCCCCCCCCCCCCACCTCCCTCCAGTGTGCGTAATTTTACAGGGCGTGTGTTAAACAACGTGCCGGTCATTTATTGGCAGGTACACAAACAATGGCGTATATCGGCCGGTAAAATCTGGAGTTATCTACGAAAAACCGCAGGGGTGGGCGGATTTCGCCCCCCCTCCAGGGCGCGTGTTAAAATGCGTTTCTAAAGATATGCCTGTGCATATCATATGCAGCTATCTGCTTCCATTTTCCTGAGCAGCACTGCTCAATCTTGCCTTCCTTTCATATTCCTTCCTTGCTTCCAAACTCAGATGGCATGTCTACTCCTGCCGAACCCTCAAGATGATCCTCAATGCGTTATAGAACATCTCCTTCTGTTCACGATCAAGAGATTGGAACACTCCTCGACAAACTGGACGTGTCAGACCTGGATTTGTCGGACGATGAGGAGGAATCAACTAGGGAAGAACTGGATTCAGATGACGGCAGTATTACAAACAATCGATGGAAGAGAAGGAGACCAGGTTCGTGAAGCGCCTCTAGAAGATGAAATATATCATTTGGAAGTGGACACGGGTGATGCTTCATCTACCTCTGGAAATCGAAGCGTGTTCTAGAGGAAGATACCTGGCTCCGGAGAGGCAGCCAGTTTGTTCGGAAATGTTGATGTTGACATGACAGGTGGTGGACAAGCGAGTCATTGCACAATACTTGTCTGACGTAGCTGCTGCTCGCCGTGATACTGTCTGATGTAGCTGCTGGTCCCTGTAATAATGCATGACTTAGCTGCTGGCCGTAGTGTTAATGTCTGATGTAGCTGCTGGCAGTAGTGTTAATGTCTGATGTAGCTGCTGGCAGTAGTGTTAATGTCTGATGTAGCTGCTGGCAGTAGTGTTAATGTCTGATGTAGCTGCTGGCAGTAGTGTTAATGTCTGATGTAGTTGCTGGCAGTAGTGTTAATGTCTGATGTAGCTGCTGGCCGTAGTGTTAATGTCTGATGTAGCTGCTGGCAGCCGTGAAAATGTCTGATGTAGCTGCTGGCCCCTGCAATAATGCATGATGCGGCTGCTGGCCGCAGTGTTAATTATATTTAATGCAGGTGCTGGTCGTCGTACTAATGCTCGCATGACAATGTCCGATGTTAGCTGTCGGTCTGCGAGTAACGTCCGTCTGGCTGCGCGCCATGGTGATGCCGCCGCGATAATGCCCGCCGTGGTAATGGATCTGCCGCCAGCGAGCCGTCGCTGCCGTCGCCAGGTGGCCGGATCCGCCGACAGCGAGCCGTCGCTGCCGTCGTCAGGTGGCCGGATCCGCCGACAGCGAGCCGTCGCTGCCGTCGCCAGGTGGCCGGATCCGCCGACGTGGTCTGCGGCGAAACTTCCGTGTCTTGTGCTGCGCAGAACGGCCTTATCGCCGCCTCATCGTCTGGTGTCGGCGCTGAGCTGGTAATGCCGTCAGCGGCCCGCGCGGCGCGGCGGCTGCGGCCAGCGTGCGGTCACGTGACGGCCGACCTTGGGTCGGGCCAGGCGCACTCCCTGCAGCACTAGCCGGACGGCCTTCCGATCGATCGGCTCCGTATGTATGTATGCATGTTCGGGCTGGCTGTAATGCAGGCTGCGTGGAAGGCCGGATTAGTACTGATGTCAGCAGGTGAGAAACGACAAATGACACACAACGGCCGGGATGACACGGCACACGATGACACATGTGACACACGATTGCTACGTGGATTTTGCCGCCGTGATTGTAAGCAGATCCGTGTCAGCATCGGCCATGCTCCCGAAGATGCACCTTCAGTTCATGGATCAACACAGCGACACTGACACATATCCACTGCCCTGGGGACGTGAAGCCCATACAGCGGCATTCGTACCGCAAACATAAAGTGTTGGAGCGATTCCTGTTAGGAATAATCATATTGCTGAAACTGAACAACGTTCTGGATCACTACGGCCGCGACGGTGTGAGTATTAGTCAACCACTGGCATAGATGAGAGGGGTTGCGTTGAAAATATTACCGATAAATAATGGAATCAATAATTTCCTGTAAACACCACAAAGATGTTACAATTGTAGGATGCCATATGCAAATGCAGATCAGCATGTATCTACATTTGGTTATACATGGTGATGGCTAAACACCACGACGTATATCCTGATGGCTAGGTATGATGTCAAAGCTCAGACAGATTGGGCGGGAGGGAAGTAGCACTGGTGGCTTCATGGAGCTGGGTGGCGGTGAATACAACTGTCTCCTTTTTTGCGATGGAACAGGCATGGTGCAATACGACACAATCCAAGCCGCTACACTACAAGCACCGTCATTATCAAGCGCCCGCAATCCTGCTCTTTTGTGTCACCGTACAAGCACGATGGTCGAGGCTTCTAGAAACTCCGACAAGCACCATTTGTAGTGTTCGTGTCTGTTGTAGTGCTCGTTGTTTGGATTTGCGCAAAAGACAAGTTGAGTAACTTCTGTGCTCAGCCGAGCTCTTGTGCGTTTGAAAACCAGACGCCAGTCTACCAAAAATCGGAACCGAAACACGACATTGCCAAAAACGTTGTTCGCTCATAGTTCGATATCTATTTAGAACCATTAAGAGTGCATTCACACCACTGTTATCATGTATATTATGTATTGATAAGATTTCAGATTTCTGCACTACATATGCACATCTACGTACAGACATGCATGTTGCGCACATTCAATTCCTGAATGATTCAAAACTGGGCGATATTCGGGCAATCATCAAGCCACAGAACACCCCAGTCACGCGCGCCGAAACTCCCCAGCACACACACCACAGATGGCGTCAGCCGCTATGTCTGTATCACAATTTGCCATCCGCTCGCAGGTCGCGGCGCGTTAGCCCGGGGCTTGACCTGTCCTGACCTGTGCAGTTTCGAGTCTGGAGTGCAGCCCAGTCCAGTGCCTGAAGCACTGCCCGGCATACCACCCGACAGCCGCCAGCCGGCTCTATGCCTGTCAGATCGGGCGGACAGACTTGACCTTGGCTTCATCAGCAATCGTCGGCTCGAGCCAGACATCTGTCCAATAAGTCTGAGCTGCCTGGGCAGCTGTTCTGGACAGTTTGCACTGCCCAAGAAGCTGTTCTGGGCAGTTTGAGCAGTCTGGGCGGTTGTTCTTGGCGGTCTGAGCTGCTTGAACAGCTGTTCTGGGCTGTCTGAGCTGCCCGAGCAGCCACTCCGGGCAGTCGGAACTCGGACTGTCTGAACTGTCCGGGCGCCTGATCCGGACTGACCACTGATCACAGCTTCCGAGCACTAACCGGACAATCCGCTTGCTGCTTCGGCACTAAAGCGCAGCACCTGGACACGGCCGCCTGCCTTACGCAGCAGCAGACGTCCCGTTCTTGTACGGACAGTGCTCGGATACCCGGGCAGCCACTGAACGCTGAGCACCAGCCGAGTATTGTCCGGGCATCCGATCAGGCTGGGCAGCGTCCGGACGTTGCCCGTGTGGCCGGGCAGTGACCGGACGGTGGCCGGGCAGTGGCCGGACAGTGGCAGGACAGTGATCGGACAGTGCCCGGGCAGTGGCCGGACAGTGGCAGGGCAGTGGCCGGACAGTGGCCGGGCAGTGACCGGACAGTGACCGGACAGTGGCCGGGCAGTGGCCGGACAGTGGCCGGGCAGTGGCCGGACAGTGACCGGACAGTGGCCGGGCAGTGCCCGAGCTGCCCGTGACGCTATCTGGGCAGTGTCGTCGACGGCGCCGGCCTCGTCCGGCTGTGCATCATCTCTTCGGGAGTGGGTGCTACTATCGGCACCCTCCGCATGGCTGTCATGGACCGTCTGGGGGCAGAGGCAGTGTCAGCGCTCTGTCAGTCACGAGAGAGCGGCAGGTCACTGTTCCGGACCGTCCGTTGGACAAGGACGGTGGTGCAGTCCACCATATCTCGAACGTGGCCTAACACCTTCCTGTCGCAGATTTTGATGAAAATTGGCATACAAGGTTATCTGAGGCCTTGAAGCGATTTATAAGCTGTTTAGCTCAATCAGAGCAGCGGTTCACGAGTTATTGCCTGCGGCGTTTTCTGAGTTGGCACTGGAAGTCAAACTTTCAGAGTCAATATGTTGGTGCTATGTAGAAATAAATTATGACAACTATATATCGTTGGAATTGCAATGAGCTCATCTTTCGATTCCTGAAGTGAGTTTTATATTTGTACAAATTTTGAATATATGACCCAGTGACCTCGGATAACGTAACGTTTGGTGAAACCTAGTACAACGACATTGATATAATTATTTATGTGGAACGAAAGCCGCATCATTTATCTTTTTGATGAACAACTAAGAACCATGTATATTAAGTGCCTGATGCCAGTGTCTGTGACAAATATTGCCTGACTTATGCGGAAAAAAATGCAGTTTGAATAGGCCTGCTGTTCAGTATGCTTTGTTTTCCGATTCTTCGAAAGAGTGCAACATCGTAGTGTGCTACGGATGTGTTTGGTAAACTTTGCTAAGCTTCTTAATCTTATTTCCAACACTAAACTCACATTTAAACCAGGCTGGGATACAATTAAATGTCAGATGTACAACATTACCTGATGCACACCGGTAAGCACGCACGGGCTTCAGAGGACAGTGGACGTTCGGCAGTCGACATCCAGGCAGACCCCAGTTGGTGCGAAACGGGATAGCGTTATCTGTGAACTTCGATCACAGTTTGCGCTGCCTTGTCGTTTATCCCGGTTGTTTGGGGGTCTAGTTACGCAGCGTAAACGACCGGGATGACTGGAGCGGAACGATAAGATAAGGGATCCTCATGAAACCGTGAGCGTGGAATCGGAATCGTGTGCTCAGTCGACGCCACGCACGAGGTGAAGAGGCCTGGTTCTTAACAAAGTGAAACGATGGTGGCTTATCCCGGTATTTCACAAGGCCGGAGAAATGGTACGGCGGTGCTTTTCTGATCCGTATAAGTTCCATAAATATCATATAACTAAAGGTGTGAGGCCGCCATCTGAGCAACTGGCCGAACTGATGAATAACAGTCCAATTCAGAAGGACGTTCTCCTTTGCACGAACTGCATTGGAAGGTTGCTTAAGGATCCTAAAAATATCGCAATGCAAGAGGTATCGCCGGTTCAGTTAAGTGACTCCAGCAGTCAAACTTCCAGCGGAAATGCGTCCTGTGTCTGGCGAGAACTACGCACCCTCGAATGAAACCGACCATGCAACAAGCTATCTTACGTGACTTTACCCATCCTAGGCGTATCGCCGCTGAGGACAAGTGACTTCTTATATATCTTATTTTCCATTGGCTTCTTATATATATATATATATATATATATATATATATATATATATATATATAATTAATTACCTGCTTGTTGTGTGCATTTATTAATAATTGGTGGTTAGACGTTCGAGTGAAGATACATCAACCTGTATGCCTCTTTGGTATAGAGTGGTATAGGTATGTGAAACATGTCAGCTCTGTCAAGTTCGTCTTTGTCAACTCTCAGGAAGTGAAAGAAGCACAGTCTCCGACAGCGATTCTCAAGAGCAGTTACGATGAAGGGTACACAGCGTTTCCACAGATTCTCGCCCTCAGACCTCACGTCCATCGCGGTGCACGAACTCTTCAGTGACGTGGGATGTGTCGTGGGACGTGTCGTAGGACGTGTCGTGAGGGTGAGCAAGAGGTCAAGTGTTATGAGAGACAGCTATCCCTCTGGATCGTACACGTGCAATGGTGCATACCCATGCACTATGCAATGAATAACAAAATCGCTCATTTGCCAATATATGTGTGTGCGTGTGTGAGCAGGAAACAGTATTATGACTACGGGCGTAATTGGGCGTCTCTGCCTGTGGTTTTTATTCTATTAATATACGAAATATACTAGTGTGTCACAATGCCTTTGTCCTTTGAATTATGTATATTTTTGGTGGTTGCATAGCATGTACAGTGCCACAAGTTCACAGGTCTCAATATGTTATGAAATATAGTTCTGATCAGTGAACCATGCAATAAATGAGCAGTTTGTGTTTGATTTAATTACGTCGCCAATCTGATGAGTTGCAATAACGGCATCTCTTCGTTGTTTCGCCAGACTATTAACCCAGAATATAGCGTCAAGATTTGATCTCTGTTTCGTTTATGCAGCGAATTTGCGGTCATAGTGTTCATGCCTAGCTTTCTGAAGTGGACATAAACTTAGGAAAATGGCAACCATTCATACCCTATGCGTAATACCTTTAAACGATGTTTGCTGTTGGATATATCAGCCATACTTAGTCAAAATATGTCTGCGCTGGATATGAGAAGCAAGTGACTTAGCAACATATGTAAAATGTCTCGGTACCATACTTGGTATTGTACGCTTCAGAGGCACCGGCGAGACAAAGCTTACTGAATAACCAGCAAATTTAGGCGTCTTTTTCGCATAGGTTACCGAATATTTGTTACAGAAACTGTTATTAGGCTTCTTATATACATTAATTTTCTTTTTTCATCCGAATAGAAATGATGGGGCTTTCGTGTTATATAAATAATTATGTCAATATCGTTGTACTAAGGGTCACCACAGGTCAGCACACGACGTCACGGGGTCATATGTTCAAAATATCCGCAAACCCAAAACCCGACCCTAGGAATCGAGAGATGAACTCATTGCCATTTCAACGATATATATTTTTATCATTTATGTCCATATTACACTAAGATATCGGCTCTCGAAGCATGACCTTCAGTGCGAATTTAGAAAAACTCCGCAGGCTATAATTCGTGAACCGCTGCTCCGATTGAGCTGAAACGATCAGCAATCGTTTCAGGGCCTCAGATAGCCTTGTATGCCAATTTTCATCACAATCTGAGACATGAGGGTGTTAATTTTGAAAATTCGTGTTCGAGATATGGTGGACGGCACCCAGTGTCACTGTTCTGGAGCGTCTGTCGGACAGGGACAGTTCCACGGCTCTAGCAGTCGCGAGAGAGCAACGCTGTCCCGGGCCGTCCATCGGACAGGGACAGTGCCACGGCTCTAGCCGTCACGAGAGAGCAACACTGTCCCGGACCGTCCATTGGACAGGGACAGTTCCACGGCTCTAGCCGTCACGAGAGAGCAACACTGTCCCGGACCGTCCATCGGACAGGGACAGTTCCACGGCTCTAGCAGTCGCGGGAGAGCGACAGGACACCGTCTTGCGGAGCACCCGGCAAGCCATTGTCCTATAGGAACACCCCACTGGCCTGCTAGAGCGACAGACAGGTCACTGTCCCGTCGGAGAAGGCCTGCTAGAGCGGCACACTGGTCTGTCGGAGCAGCAGACAGGTCACTGGTCTGTCCGACATCCCAGCAGGCCACCGTCATGTCGGATCCTGACAGGACAGTGACCTATCAAAGCGTTACTGGATAACGGAAATGTCGACACTGGCGTCGTTGTTCATGCAGAACTCTCAAAACACCAACCGTGGTAGCACATTACGACGTGTCAATATGGTTAAGAGTGCTAGCTGCAGATGGAAACTGAAGCCTTGCCTTTGCGCCGTGTCGTATCGACAGTGCGCATAAACCACCGTCTGTGTGCTGAAAATTGAGATGGACAGCGCATGCTCACAACGGTGTTAGTATTGCTGAGCCAATGTGCTGGTGACAGCGTGAATACAAGGCATGTACACGCGTGTAACTGGCGCTAACAATCGGCTTAGCCATGTGACGAATATTCCCGAAATTTAATGCGTTAAGCAGAGCAATGACTGTCGCAACGAGCGATGAGTACTTGCCTTTGTCATCCATTCAATATAACACTTACCTTAAGCACCTGTAGCCGGATAAGCTTCCTTGCAACATGCAACTGACCTTTGTATGACCTTCGGTTAGGTCAGCGTCCGGGTGACCTGCAAGGTCAGGGTCCGGGCGACCTGTAACAACGTGACAAGCTAAGCGGACGAAGGTGGTTTGGCTCAGAAGCGAGCAGCGTGTTGCGCCCAGCGATCACAGCAAACGGTGCCCTCCGGCGGTGATGTGCGCAGCAGCATCGCCGTGCATGTTTAGTTATAGAGACTGTGACGAAAGAAGAGTGACGAGTAGGATTGCATTGATAGGCAGATAGCGAAGAGCGGAACAATGCAAAGCACACCCCAGTCGATATCTTCACGCCATCAAGATACTGAATATCGTTAGTTTGAGATAGAACGCTAATCGGGCTGGATCTGAGAATCCTCTCCAACCACGTGGAATTTTTTTCTCAAGAAGGCGAAACGCTTGTAATTAAGATTATTAATACTGTCAAGATAAACACCCAAAAGCGCATAAAAATTAAATGAAAACACAATGAAGCATGTTCGCAAGCAATGAGTAGTTGAAATTCATGAGGACCGCAATGCTATGACACGAATTATGTCTTCACTGGAGAAGGCTGAAGTGGTGCCATGCTTGAGGTTTCTAGTGAACATGACGAATCTAAGGCAGATGCTTATAATGGAAACAGTCGTAGTTACCCCAGAAACTGCTGGCACGGTTCTTTTGCTTTTGAATGGCTCCTTTGTCGAGCTAAAGGACTTAAGTACTCTAGGGTTTTACCCAATTTTGCTATTGATACCTCGTCCCAATTAGTGCAGCTACATGCATGAATTTATTTTTATACAATAACCAATTCAGCTATAATTGCTTAAGAACAGGTTCGAAATTACGCGCATGCACTCCCCCCCCCTTCCCCCCCCACCACACACACACAAAATAGCACCGTTAACTGGCAACACACAATCACACCATTCACTGGCGACAATCACACCATTCACTGGCGACAATCACACCATTCACTGGCAACAATCACACCATTCACTGGTAACAATCACACCATTCGCTGGCAACACTCAGCGTAAAACTATAATTTCTCCCCGCCTCCGCCGCCATTGCAGTGGCACACCAACCGTTTCGAATCCTCTTCTTCTTTCCGAGCGATCAGCTGCCGCTTCCACGGCGGCAGGGACTGGATCTTCTGACGCTCGAGATCCTTGAGCCGCTGCTCCTCGGCGGCCAACTTGGCGCGCTCGGCCGCTTTCCGCGCCATCATTTGCCTCTTCCATGCCGGGATCACGTTTCCAGTGGCGTCCACGTCAGGGATCTGCCGTTGCAAGGACAGTGTCACCGGCGATACTGGTGGCGCTAAGGTATCTAAAGGTTCAGGTGCCTTAATGAAAGAAGCAACGCCATGGGAGTATACATCAGGTATGACGTTTGATGACAATATTTGGAGGATGGGCAGACATTTAATCGAAGAAAACATGTGAGGCCCCCATTAAAGTTTCGACACATTGTGGGATCGAACATTATAATTGTCAAAGCGAAACGATATTGCTGTCATATGGTCCACAGCGAAGACAGCTTCAACAGCAACACAGGTGGTACCAGGATACCCAGAGCGCGAATAACGTCACCCAAGAGATAAGCCTCGCTGCAACATCTGCTGGGGTGGCAGTCACAAACAACAGTGTCCACAACGCGAGTAGCGTCACCTACGATACCGGTGCCGCTGCAGTAGCTCCTGATCGAATAACCTTTGCTGCCATAACCAACCGGGTTGTGCAGTAAGGAAATGAATGGCAGTCAGCAGTAGATAAACCCATGAATAGAATTGCTTGCACGTTGCGGTCTTTTACGATGAAGATGTACATAAACAGGCGCAGCAGGTGAGAAAACTTTCCATGAACGCTTCCATGGGTACAATGTTTAAGAATAATTGAGGAAAATTGACAAATCTCCAGCTATGAAGAACGGATCCTGGAGAATTGCATCTCCTCGAGGGCTGCTGTCAATTTGGCAGCACTACCTCGCCGAGGAAGGCATCCGTCGTGAACTCCTTGATGAGATCCTTGCTCTCCTCTCGCAGGATCTGAACGGCCGACTTGGCTCGCTCCTCGCGCAACTTGCGCACCCCGTCCATGTCCTTGCTTCGCTTCAGCTCTGCGATCAGGTCGTCCCTCCTTTGCACGTTCATCATGTCTGCGGGAGATGTCGACACGGGATGTCATCACATCTATTAACTTTCCTCTGTATGTTTTTTTAAATATTCAATTTTTAAATTTGATCCGAGTTCTTCCTGGGGTGGCTTTATGAACCTGGGTCCTATTGCTGAGCAGAGTTTGTTGCGTGAACCCTGTCCCCACCACCCGGTCCATGAATTCCAGTTCAACGGCAGAACGCTGACCGAAAGGTTAACGTGCCGTCAATGCACTGACACGTCCGCCCGGTAGCTCGTTCATGGCCTTATCGGGCCAGCTGCAAACTGACCCTCACAGCCGGGGGCTAAATGCGAGCGCGTGAAGCGACTCGAACCCTGTATTGCCAGGACAGTGGAGACCAGCGCATGTCAGCACTCTAACGAACTGGGCTAGCGGGGCGGCAAACTAATTGCGAGTGCTGAATAAGACGCCATCTCGGCATGCAACACGAGCTACCGTTCGAATCGCCGCTGTGACACAGTGCTTCTACATTGAAATCGAGAATGCATCCGCGGCTTGCACGTACCCGGAGCGGCCGTCACGGTGCCGCTGGCCGGCGCCGAGAGGGTCTTGGTCAGCTTCTCGGTCTTCCTCAGCTGCACCTTCTGCAGCTCGTTGGCCGAGATGGCGACCATCTGCGGCCCGGCGGCGGCCGGCGGCGGCGGCGGCGGCGGCGGCGGCACCGGGCCGCCCTCCTGCGGCGACTCGGGGATGGCCGGCAGCGGCGGCGGCGGCGGCGGCGGCTGCGAGCTGGCTATCGACTCGACGCCGCTGTCCGAGCTGAGGCTGGTCGGGCCGTCGTCGGCCGGCTCGAGCGCCGCCGGCGGCCGGCCGGCGGGCGCCGCCGCCGGCCGGCCGCCGATGGAGCGCAGGTACTCGGACGGCTTGATCAGCTTGTTGGGGTCGGCCAGCGAGGGAAACTTGGGCGGGATGAAGGGCAGCGCCGACACGTGTTTGGGCCGGCCCGCCGGCCGCAGCGTGGGCGTCGAGTCGGTCGAGTCGGTCGCCGCCAGCTGGTGGCTCAGCTGACCGGCAAGCTGGTCAGCCAGCTCGATGGGGAGCGACGTGGGACGGTTCAGCTTATCGTGGCCTGACAGAAGACGACACAAATTGGCTATGTTAGCCGGACGAGTGTTGGTTGTTTGTAGTCTGCAGGTTGGCGACAGAACATATGCATTCAGCGGTGTGTGTATTGGTACTGCTTAGAGGAATGCATATAATTTATTATGAGGTTGTAACAAGCGGCGATCTAAAGAATAGTACTTAGTATTCCCGGTACACTATACTCGTCCAGGGAGTTTATTTGTTTGCTTGTTTGTTTACTATATATTTGCCAGACTTGTCCCTTCTTGGGCCCACTGTTAGGGTGGTCTCCGATTATGTACAATTCACTTTAACTTCTCATCCTTCTCTTCCTATGATATGCATTCAGTTTAGAACATTCTGGATAATGCCGTACTTTTATACATGTGAGATGAAAACATATCTCAGTCACGCGTGCTTTAGATAATAACCATGCTATTTTGCATATTAATAAAGTCGTGAATCTTGCACATGTTTTAATATCAGTGCACTGTTGATGATTTATAGGTGTACAACGCTGGATCTACTTGCATGTTAAGCATCATTGCATTCCATTCATCCAAGTCATCCATACCATGTCGGCGTTATCTGTAAAGTAAACACATCTGTTCTATTACCCTCGCAGTACGGGAGGACAGCTTGAACCTCCTGATGTTGTCTGAGGTAACTCCTGAGGTAACTCCCGAGGTAACTCATGAGGAAACGCCAGAGGCAACTTCTGAGATAATTCCTGACGTAACTCCTGCGGTTACTCCTTAGTTAACTCCTGGGGTAACTCTGGAGGTAACTCCTGAGGTAACGCCTGAGGAAACACCTGAGGTAACTTCTGAGATAGTTCCTGAGGTAACTCCTGGGGTAACTCCTGAGGTAACTCCTGGGGTAAATCTTGAGGTAGTTTATGATGCAGCTCCTGAACGGTGCCCGCTATCGCTTGGAAATTTAGCACACCTCTCCTTGCGTGATTTGCGCACATTAAGTCAAGGCCTTCTTGATTTTGTAGACGCTGGACGTGCAAGCAATCAATTTCGGATCACGACCTCTTCTCAACGCGCTTTTTTGGTTCTGCTTCAAATAACTTTTGTGTGCAAACCGAGCAACATACATAAAAAATTAGTTGTGTGAATATAGATATGATCGAAGAAGAATGCAAAATTATATAATATCACCTTAGGTCAGGGCCCCAGGCCAAATGAACAACAAAACCAGGGAAATATTGCATTTGGACATAGCTTTGTTCCTCTGAATGTTTTAAAAACCCGGAATGTATGCAGTTACAAATTATGTCTTATAAAAACGTGCTACGTTTCAAATCATCAAATCAGTTCATTGAGATATGACCTGATACGTTCAGAGTGTGAATGCATTCCCGACTAACTAGAGGTAAAGCACGAACTATTGAAGAAGAAAAAATTGATTAAACCAGGGATAACTTAGCATGCTGAGTTAATTTCTAATGCAATTGAATCACTGACTTTTCGCCTTGCATTGGGAGTACTAATTAGCCCTTCGTGATTGACATATCTTTCGGAAGTTATCTTCTCATATTTCCACTTCACGTCACTTCACATATCACACATGTGCACGTAATTGACATTAACTGGATCAACGACCTTGAACTTTGCACATGTCACTCGTGTTAGACTACGTCTTCAGTTTACATATCATCAATATTGAAGCATGAATCATGTTTGTTTTGCAACCATCAGCGTACACCTGTGGGCAAGACGAGGAGACTGACTGCACCCTAACATCGACCTGTTTGAACTGCCCTAAAAGTCAGGCCAAATTAAATAAAGAAGATGTCTGAAGTAATTATGCACGTTCAAATGTGCAGCAATGCAATGTCGTTTACTGGCCAGCCCATCTTGTTCAGAAAAAAATAATAATGGAGATGCATCAAATTGGCCCTACCCGCCCGCACTGAGATGGGTGAAAAGGCTCGCGCACTGCCATGTTTACATTAAAAATACGTGATCTAAAAAGCCACATAGCATACTTTGCAAAGCAGCACCAATGACAAAAAGAAAACAAACATTTAGATCACTGGTAGGGTGCACGTACGGGCTTTTCGCAGCGTTGAAAGACTTGTGTCAGGGTTTTGTGTCGTTCTCTTGGCGTGACTGGAAGTAAGTGTCGACTCCTCTGTAGTACCGCTCTCCCCCGACTCCTGCTCTGGCGAGGCCTGGCCCGGGGGTGGAGGCGGTGGCGGCGGCGGCGGCGGTGGGGGCGGCGGCGGCGGAGGCGGCGGAGGCGGTGCCTTGTGGGAGGCCGCCTTGGGCGGGGGCGGCGGCGGCGGCGCGGGCGGGTCGCGCCGCTTCTGTTTGGGCGGCAGCGGCAGCGGCGGCTCCACGTCCGACGAGGGCGGCGGCGGCGGCTTGGGCGGCCGGGGCACGGCCGTCCCGTTGGCGGTCGGCAAGCTCGGGGTGATGAGCACCGACGGCGGAGAGGACAGCGCCTGCAGTCGGCGCAGCGGACTCTTGTCGCGACCGGCGCCGCCGGCGTCCCCGAACTCTGCAGCCGGCGACAAGTCGGTGTCGGGATTATTACGCCCAAGTCCCAACAGTCTCAACAGCAGCACATTCCGCTACATGGCTGTCATGAGCATCAACATCAACATCAGCATCAACAACTATTGGGGTGAAGCAGCCTCCGCCAGAGTAAAGCCAACACCTCCGGCGTCACTGGCAGCATACAACACAACACCAAAAGACACCATGTCCTGGATCATGTTGGCACGTGCATGGAAATGCGAGCATCGGTAGAGTTCAGACGACAGTGCAGGCACAGCGACAATAGCCTTGTGCCACCAAATGAAGCGTACCGAACGCTGGCACATTGGCAACAGCATTGCCGGTGCACAACCACACGGAAGGACACCAGTTCACGATCGGAACTAATCAGCGACCAGGGATCACTGCGTGTCGGGCAATTGCAATGGTCCGACGGTCCGCACCTGGCGGTGGCGGAATGGACTCCGTGTCCGACTCGTGCTCGTGCGCGTCCTCCGCCGTCACGTCGCTGGCTGTCTGACACGTCCCGTGTGCGTCTGAAAAGGTGACACGTGGCGCACGGGGCGCGTCAGTTTGTTCGCAGCAATCGCCTACTTCTACTCCTGCAGAAGCGCTTGGCACCGCACAGTTCGAGCGCTGACATTCGCCGGGTGCGTGTAGGAGAACATGTGAACCAATACGGGAGGAGATTGACACCTTGAGCACGACTGATGTTCGGCGGATAGTGACCGGTGAGAGGTGATCCTGGTGTAGGGGGGGGGCGGGCAGAACCCGGGGCATCCGCTTTGCGCGCAGCGTAGGCAGACCGCCCTCACCACTGTGATGACGGCTCTCTGCTCGAAAAATAGCCGGCGGCAATAGCAGAAGGAGATGCCACAGCGGGTGTCCGCGTCCCCGTTATTTGGGCTGAATTATGCATATGTTCTGAATGGCCTGGAGTCACGATCCGCATACTTTCTCTGTGGATGTGGATGTTGTGTTTCGAGTGCGACAGTATACCCGACTGCACGGTACGCCCGGACTGGGCGAACACCTCGCTCTCTTCGGCAACTCTCAAGGATAACTCAGGTGGTTATCCTCATCAGATTGCCACAACGATCTGCCATGTTTAACAACTGGTGCTCTTAAAGCTTGTGCAGATGATATTGCTGCCAACGGAAATAATGTGGCTCTTCGTAAACCAATAATAGTATTTACTATCTGATAGAGAATTATGAGAATTTGTTTAACCTTGGACTTCATTTCAATGACACTTTGAACTCACATCTGGATTCCAGCCTGAATGTTGTACCATATATCGCGCAGGGGTTACGCAATGACATGCTTCGTTGGTCAGGCATTTACCAGACGGTGTTTTGATCAGTCACCTTCCGGCGGGTCGTAAAATCGATGAGAACTTTCACGAAAGCAAATTCGGAGACGAATGCTTCATTTCAAATTTGTCTGTTACTCTTTTTGTATCAAGAAGAAAACTCAAGCACTACAACATTTTGTCGCACCATACCTTCTCCCAAGTAGGATTATGACGCCGCTCTGGATTCGTGACAAACCACAGCGGTATATTGAAGATGTGCTCATCTGCCTGCAATGGTCTGCTTCAAGATGGGCAATGCATGGTGTGTTGGTAATATTTGCCACTACTACAACCAGCCTCCCAGCGGTCACCATCACAAGAGCAAAACACAAATATGCAAATACAGCATTCTTACTATTGAACAGAATACCACAGTCGATGGACCATTATAGCGCGTAACCATTGTCAGGTGACCAACACTACCGAGGAGAGCAATCATGGACGGTGGGGACCTCAAGGACTGGGCGACAAAACAGAGCACACACACAACCTGTACGACTACATTTACATCGAGATCGGTTCTGCCACTGACCTTGCGATCTAACCAGTGTATTGGCGGATTGCGACGTTGGTGGCGGCGGCGGCGGCGGCGGCGGCGGGGGCGGCGGCGGAGGGGCAGCCTGCGTCACCTGCGTCTCCTGCGGCGGCTGCGGCGCCGGCGCGGCGCGCCTCAGCTTCTGCTTCTCGCCATCCTTCCGGCGGCGCTGCGTCTTCTTGGCGGGCCGCTGCTCGCTGCCCAGCGTCAGCGAGTTGAACAGCTGGTTGACGCGATGGTAGACCGAGTCGGCCGGGTCGTGCAGGTAGAATGGTCGGTGGCCGGCGTGCAGCGACTGCGGGCTGGTGGTGGCGGCGGTGGCGGCGGTGGCCGGCGCCGGCCGGTGCAGGTAGAAGGGCGAGCCCCCGGAGCCGCCGCCCGAGCTGCCGCCGCTGTAGTAGTGCGACGACGACGACTCGGTGGAGCGCGGGCTGGACGGGCCCGATGAGTCCCCCGCAGACGCCTGCTGCAGGAGCACGTGCCGTCGTCACGCCCGGACCGCCACTGGGCAGGTCGCGGGGAGCGGTGTGGCTACACGGAACCATCTGAGTCACACAGATAAATGATCCAGCTTGCTGTGCTAGATCAGCTAACGTTTTGAGTTGAATGCTTCAAGCTGGAGTCTCTGAATGTTTGGATATGATTAGAAACCATCTGTGATCATTCGCTAAAATCGTGTCTCGTTTGCGACATCATCAAGATTGGCTGAACGTTCTACACATGCGACCGCTGCCTGCCAATCCAAGCGTTTCTGGCTTGATGCCCTCGTTCGACCATAAAGCATGAAGCTTCATCTGAATATTTTGTTCTTTATTTGATCTAGCAGTCAGCAATAGCAATATGTCCTGTCGCTGAAGTCAGTCAATCAATTGCATTCCGTAATCACTCCAGCAGGTGAATATGCAATGTATATTATGGGCATGGAATATTCGGGAAGGGAATGGCCGAGTGGTTAAGGTGTTGGGCTTTGGATACCAAAGGTCGCGGGTTCGACACCAGCGCCGGTCGGGACATTTCCCAATCCTGCGGCCCACCAGCGAAACAGTGTGGGCGGCGCCATTAGCCGTGAAGATGCTCAAAGTGAGACGTGGACCACCCAATAAACAGGCATGGAATAGTCCTTCCAAATGTTGGCATTTCTCCAATAATGCAAAATTTCTGAAATGAATGTGTTATTCATTTCAGAACCATCGCACAACACTACATGGAATGCTGGCCGGACTCATAATGTTGATGCTCTAAAATGTCCTAAATAGCGCCTACTTTCCTACCACTCGCGTTTAACAGAGCTTAACTGCAATATCCTTGGCCTTTCAACATACGTTTTTTCACTTAGTCGATGCTCCATCATTCAAATCGCAAAGCCACAAATGCCTGAATTTTGTCCGTCTTCATCCTGAATGCCGTCTCGCTTAGTTGGTTGGTTGGTTATTGGTTTCACGACACGTCGATCATTGAGTCTTGTAGCGTCGCCAATCTCTCACGCCGATTGGTCGCGGGCGAAGAGTAGCGACAGGTGAGACTCGAACCCACAACATTCCGATTGTGAGACGAGCAACTTACCCCTAGACTACCCGTCCCCGCTCGCTTAGAGCTGGAAAGTAGCCATCGACTCGCCATAGTACTGCACGTCACGGACACGTCCCGAGCGGGGCGGCTCGATCTGCCTGGAGTCGGGCGGGCGGCATGTCCTACCTTTTCGCCGCAGCAGCACGGGTTCGAGTTGGTGTTGGACTGCCGGCCGCTGTCCGTCTCCTCGTCACAGTCGTAGTCGGGGTCGGTGCCGTGCTGCACCAGCAGGGACAGACACTGGGACACAGGGCGCTCACCGTCAGCCAGCTGCACGCTAGCCAACAGCACAGGCGACTGGAAGGTGTCGGGGTGAGGCCTAGGCTCCCGAAGTTAGCTGCATGAGTGATGCGAGGGTC